>WELB01000266.1:33524-57046 GCA_009602725.1 Spirogloea muscicola | reverse complement strand
CCCGGCCCGCGACCAGTCCGGCGGTGGGGCGCTGGATGCCGGAGCCGTAAGCCTGGCAGGCCGCCGCGATGTCCGCCGCGCGGGACGACGCGGCGGACCCCGCTGCCAGCCTTGGCGGCGGTGGCGCCGCTGCCGGCACCGCCGCCGGGTACCACTACGGCGGGGTTGACGGCATCCTCGGGTCCTGGAACGCTCACTACGCCGCGTACGGCGGCGCTGCCGCGTCTGCGCCTCAGTACGGGAGCTACGGCTATGCCACCTACGGCGCCGACTACGACGCCTACCACCAGCAGCAGCAGCAGCAGCACCATTGGTATGCGGCGCCAGCCGCTGTCGCCGGAGCCGGCGAAGCTGCTGGGACCCCTCCTCCTCCTCCACCACCGGTGAGTGGCCACTGCGGACGCCGGCCTGAGCATGCCCACGAGACGTCTCAACATCCCACGGCCTTCTCATGGCTTCCTTGTGCTTTCTCTCGGTCGTCGAGGCCCGACCTCGCGTCGCCACAGTCGCTCAAATTGCTGTTTCTGCACTGGTCATCTAAAACCCTTCTCCTGGCGACGGGGCCGGCGGAGCCTCTTGTGCAGCCTTTGCCAGCGGATGGCGACGTCGTTTCTGCTGTGCCGTCTGCGACGGCCGGTGAAGGTGCTACTGCTGCGCAGCCCCCTGCTGCACCCACTCCAGAAGCTGCCCAGCCAAGTTCTTCACAGTCGGCTGCACCCGTGGCCCCTGACGCACAACCGCCTGCTGCAGCGATCGATCGTGGAGGCAACCTGGATGCACCTTACTTGCAGACTCCGCATGGAAGCCAAGTAAGACTGTCGCTATGGCGCGCTGCATGCTTGTACCTTGACTGCCCTCATTGTTGCAAGATGTCGTCTTTGCTGCTTTCCTTCAGAATGTCAGTGTCATGACCTCTTGGCAAGCCAGATTCACTTGAAGGTGTCTTCATCATCAGAAAGAGATTACTTAGTGTATTTCTGAGAAGGTTTCGCTTCAAGCCAACGTCAGCTTACCTTAAGAAGATACGTGAGATGCAATTATGCTGATACTCCCCGGTGGTTTGGTAATGAGCACTTGCAGCTCCTTGAGGTTGTCGGCGCCAGTGCCGTCCCAGGTGGCGAAGCGGCAAGTGGGTCCCAGGACTACGATGCCGGCGAGCCTGCAGAGGCCAGGACGGCGCCCCCTCCTGCCACAGTGGCAGCTGGCAGCTCGGCCCCGGCTGTGGCGCAGCTCGCGGTGCTGGAGCCGTCAGCCTTACCTCCTCCCCTGCCGCCTCCTGCTCCTGTCACAGAGCCCCGAGTAGAGGACGCTGCCGCCCCCCTGCCGCCGCCATCAGGAGGGACGGATGGCGCTGCTCACGCCAGCGAGACAGCTGCGGTGGAGATGGCAGCACCGAATTCCGCTGATGCGACCTCCTACTATGCAACTCCAGCGACAGCAAGCGATGCTGCATATGATCCCACGTCGGGAGGCTATGTGCAGCAAGCTACTGAGGCTGGTCAGCAAGACTACTACGCTGGCTACGAGGGCTACGCGGACTACTACGGCTCAGGCCAGGGCTACTCCGCTTCGCAGTATTACCCGACTCAGCAGCCGCAAGCCGAGCAGGCGGCTTATGGCCAAGGGCAATACTACCAGCAGTCGCAGCAGCAGCAGCAGCAAGCAACCTACAACTACGGCACGTTGGCTGCGCAGGCCAGCACGAGCTACTCGACTGACTACCAGCAGAATGCAAGTGCGTACGACACCTACGGCCAGTACAATCAGGCTTATCAAGGGTACTCTAGCTACCCATCCTCAGGCGGCCCTTCACAGCAGGGCGCCTATAACCAGGCCCGAGGCTATGGGTATGGCTACGGTCACTCGCAAGCGCAGTTCCAAGCTCAGCCACGCCTCCCGCCTGCCCGCCACTATGGGTGCGCCTCTTCCTCTTTTAGAACATTCGTTTGATCTCGAGCCCAGTGCATTCAACCCCCGTGCCTTCTGCTCACATCAGCTTCATATGCTTTGCTGCACAGTGTGAGGGAGTGGGTTTGGGGTTTTACTTCTCACAGAGCCTCGCTGCTGGTCGTCCTGCAGCCCCCCACTCACCGGAGCCAATGCGATTGCAGTAGGCAGCACTTACACTCAGCCTAGTAGCCATGGCTCTGCCACCAACTACACTGCCACCACCACCGCCTACAGCCCAAGCGGGGGCTACGCTTCGGCCAACAGCACTTACGTGCCTGCCAGCGGCTACTCTGCAGCCAACAGCTACAGCGCAGCCAGCAGCTATGTTCCTGCTAGTAACTACACCGCTGCCGCTAGTGCTTATGCACCTGCCAGCACATATCACGCAGCCAGTACTTACACTACGCCTAGCAGCTACGGCGCGGCCGAAGGCTACAGCCTGGCTAATGGCTACGCTTCTGCTTCTTTGCCACAGTATCAGGAGGTGCATACCCGGGCATCCCCAAGGATTGTCGCTAAGTACTTAGAAGGACCTGTAAAGTATGCAAGCTCTTCCTTGATTGACGTGATTAGAATTTGACATGGTATTTGAGTGGCTAGCAATTGCCTTTCTCCTGCAGGAGGCACCTCCTTCGCCGCCACCGCCACCTCCGCCGGACTCTCCTCCAGCACCGCAGCCTGTCGCTAGCAGCGACGTCGGGGGCCTGCCCTCTGCTTCAGAGCAGGTCCAAGCAGAGGCTGCCCCGCCGCCTTGGCAGGCCCCCAAAGCATCTGACGCTGTCACAAAGGAGCTTGCTGTGCCTGCCGCACCAGTAACCACCACCAGTGCTGTGAACGAGAAAGTGACTACAGGCCTTGGGGTCGGAAGCAGTGTGCCACTTTGGCGAAGTCCTACCACCAAGTTCCAGATTCACACTAATCCTCGCATTGTCGGCTCAGCTAAGCCCGCTTACATAGCCGTGAAGTTGCCGACGGTGACCACTAGCCCCAAGCTAGCTGGTGCAGAGGCCACTGCCGACAAGGCATTGCAGGTGGAAGCACGTTGCTGCCCGATGTGCAATTGTGCAAGCTTTGTGCCTCCATCCTCTTGCTCTGATTGGTGTTGCTTATAGAAATGGAATGCTTGCTAAGGTCATTGTTCAAGCAGGAAGGACGTTCAAATCTATCAGCTTAGTAGCTTACGAAAGTGGACATTTGATCGTTTTGCCAAGCATTCCTGCTCGCAGCCGGGGGCTTTCCCTCCAAGCTTGAGATCGTTTGTGGAGAGGAATCTTTTGCGGTGCGAGGAAAGCCAAAAGGCTGCCTGTCAAGCCATCATGCGGGAGGTGAGGCTGCCTTGTGCCACGTTTTAGCTGGCCTTCTCATACAGTGATTAAAAGCCGCCTCCAGTTCTCTTTCACATTCGCACTTTTCAAACTTTGGGATCCATTGAGTGCAAGTGAGAAAGGCACATCTGGTAGTGAGTAAGAGGATATATGATAGATATATCTCCATATACTCACTGTGCACAACTGTACAATTTCTCAAGCACATGACTTGTAACCATGACTGCACACCTTCCACAGATGATCAGCACTGCAGCTAGGAATGGGACGCTCTTCAGCAAAAACTGGGACACAGAGCCTCTCTTCCCATTGCCTCCACCATCCAGGTCCGCAGTAGCTGCCATCATATACAGCATTGCAGCCCACGAAGTTATGCTACTACACTGCAGTCATGATTTAGCTTTACACTTCCTATGCAGCTGCTACTATTACTCATCATTGAGGCTAGTGCACCTTCTCAATCAAAGAAGACATGTATGAGTATCCTCTTACATTATCTGAGCACGTCTTGTTCATGAAATTGCTTCCCATATGTGCAGCCAAGCTGAGGCTGTGAAGGTTGAGAAAAGTGAGCAGGCAAAGGCTTCAAGCACAAGTCGGTGGCAAGCTCTTTCTGAGCAGGCAAACTCGCCCCCAAGGACCAATGGTTCTTTGAGTACCTCTGTAAGTGATTGTGACCACCATGCGGCATTTTAATTTGTTCCTTACTTGCTTGCTGTAATCATGTGTATTCCCAAATGGTTTTCTGTTTCATCGGAAGTCACCTTGCAGAGCTGATATCATTGTTTTTGTGTAACAACCACCGCCTGGCTTTGCTGGATTCTGCTGACACTGCATCAAGGACTGGGGCTCTGTCAGCTCCCTGTAAAGCAGGAAGGTCTGTGGAGGCGGCAGGAGCCCCAGTCTGGCAAAAAGCGGAAGAAAATGTGGAGGAGGCATGGTGGCAGTGACAGCGAGGAGGACGAAGGAGAGGACGACGCAGCCGGCGCCGGGCGCAGCCGTGAGGAGACTGTTGAGGAGAGAGACAGGCGATTGAAGAGGGCGAAGAGGTTCGATCACGCGCGGTCACGTGGTGGTGGAGTTGGGGGCTCTGCTGGAGAGCGGAGGGCTACTGCCTACAAGGTCTGCAACTTTGGCCGAACCAAATTGTCTGACCTTTGTGAACTATACAAATGCTGTTGTAGAGGTTGGTGAAGTTCTTGAACACGCTGTACATCTAGCGGGTCCTTCTGCCCGGTAGTCTAGTCTGAATCAAGCAAACAGTCTATACAACTTAGTTATTTCTTCTTTTTTGTATCAGTTTGATTTTCTTAGTAGCTATGATTGGCGCTATTGTGTTAATTATGGGCTGGCATTCTCTGCAAATCAGAAGCAAGTCAGAGCTGAGCTCCTGTGTCCCTGCTGGTGCTACCTCTGTGCAGATGGCATGGGCCCACCATGCCCTGCAGGCCAGCGCGAATGCGAATGGCGGCGAGGCATCTGTGGAAGACATGGACTGGGACCAGCTCACTGTGAGGGGCACTTGTCAGGAGATCCCCAAGAAATACCTAAGGCTGACCTCAGCTCCAGACCCCAGCACAGTGAGTTTGTTGCAGATTGCAACACAGCACCTTGATTGTCTCATTGTCTGCTGACTGGTCTGGCATTCCTTGAGAGGACACAAGACTGTGTATCTGCCATGTCTACTTGCAATCGCACATATATAGCTACTCTGCTTTGTGAAAGTTATGCAAACCAGTAAATGCATGAAACTTTTCTGCAGGTGAGGCCCGAAGAAGTCCTGAAGAAAGCTCTTACAATGGTCAAGGACAGCACAAAGTCGTACCTCTATAAATGTGATCAGCTCAAGAGTATACGCCAGGAAAAGTCGTACCTCTATAAATGTGATCAGCTCAAAAGTATACGCCAGGATTTGACTGTGCAAAGAATAAGAGATGATTTTACGGCAGAGGTGAGTAAATTTTATGAACAGCTCAGGGCTCATATCAATCTTCAGGGCACATAATGGATATGACCCAATTTCACTTGCGGCTAGCTTCTTTGCCTTCGTCATTGACCTCACTGCGCTGTCACAACCTATAATGGTTGAATCCTGACCTGGTCTTGAGACTATTGCTTGTCAGGTTTATGAAACACACGGGAGATTAGCTCTCGAGGCTGGCGACCTTGGTGAATATAATCAGGTTACCACCTTAGCCTGCACTTGTACATGCTGAAATCATATGAACTATTCTTGCCTTCACCTTGTTTATGCGGGCCAAGCCTCACATGGCAATACTACACTTTTCTTTGTCATCTTGCCAGTGCCAAGCGCAGCTGAAGGGCCTGTACAACGAAGGGATCTCTGGTTGCAAGTGCGAATTCGCTGGTAAGCTTGTCTGCCTCATTTAACACTACGTTGCTCGCATCTTCCTCCTAAGTAATGGCATACAGAAACAAGCGGCCCGGAAATGTGCAACATCCTGAAGTCAATTTGCTGATAGAAAGGCAAATTATTTACTGAAACAAAACCTGCAGCAGCTCTACATTGCTGAGCAGCACTTATTGTGCCTTCGTATTGCACGTGCAGCTTACGGCCTGCTGTACACAGTGTTTCAGCATGGCAGCAGCAGCAACGACCTACTTGCTTCCATGGCAGCGTATGAGTCTGGATCCTGACTTACATGCTCCGATATCAAAATCGATTGTGCGATCTGGACCAAGCCGGTGTTTGTATGGTGCTAAAAAGACAATTTCTCTGTTAAAATACCGTTGTCCAGGCTTACCTCTGGAGCCAGGGAAGATCCAGCTGTCAAGCATGCACTGGATGTCAGGCATGCTGTGGCATCTGAAAATTATTACAAATTCTTTGCCCTGTACAAAAGAGCTCCAAATCTTGGGCAACAACTTATGGGTGAGATGTCTGAACCAAGTTTGTGATATATTTGATATCCAACCTCTGAGTTGGTACAAGCTGTCTGCTTGCCGTGCTACTGGGAACGACCCTCAAAGTACTGAAGCAAGACGATAATGTCTGGGACCAATGTGCAGATCTCCATGCAGACAAGATGAGATACGCTGCTGTTCATTGCATGACACGAGCATATAGGCCATCTCTACCAATTGCCTTCATTGCCAGAACGTTGGCCTTTGGTGACATTGAGGCAACTTCAAGAGAAGGTTCAGATGGACTGCCGGCCAGCGAGGCAGAGGAAGAGTGTTCTGAGTGGCTGAAGGTTCATGGTTGCACGCTCGTTGATACGCCTGTCGTTTCATTGGACACGAAGGTATGACCTATCCCACCTACCCCAGGGCCCCAGGAAGAGTGTAGTTGGCAAATCTGGACATCATTTGATGCCGTCAGCATAACAAGGTAGACTTGATTGCGTTGACCATATGTCCTAGCTTTTATTGCTTAGAGTCATACGTTTTGTTGGCAGACTTGAGGTGCAATGTTAGGCCTATATATCCAATCAATTCACTTGTCTATGCAGGCAAGCATGTCAACGCTGTTCATGCCAGAACCTGAAGCTGTTATTGCGCATGGTGATGCCAATCTGAATCTGGAAGACTTTTTTGCAAAGACACTAGCAGCAGTCTAGCTTCTGCATCTTATGCAGGTACATTAGTAACCTGGGTGCCTCTAATTGCCCCAATGCCTCGTTGCCTCGACTGTTAAAGGATTCTTTCATTGGTTGACGAGGTGAGCTTATTTCAATGGTCTGATTAGCAATATGTATGCCCGCTGGAGATAGCAGTGGAGCAGAATGTCACACCTAATCTGGGTGAAAAGTTCGAAATAAGTTGCAAAAACAGGGGGACATACAGTTTGCAGAATGCTAAGTGCGAATGCCTTAGTGCATGAAGTTATCATGCGCATAGCCCAGAGCTCGAAAGGGTTGTATGGGCTCAATGCTCGTCTTAAGTGAAATAGGTGCTATTGCATATCTACACACACAGCATGACGACAGCAGCAGCGCGCGTTGCATCCCCAACTTATTGGCATCATAAGAGAAGGTAGGCTGCTACCAGTAATCTTGATGTAGCCTAGAGAATATAAAGACCCTGTTCCAGCTGCTGCAGATGTATCTGGAAATGTGATCGATGGCTTGAGGCTCCTGCACTGGCTAGTGTGCAGCGCTGTCTTGACATTACCAAGGGGAGCAGGCCGATCTCAATGCGGCAGGCTCTCTCGCCCAGGTATATCGAATGCGCCCATCGGTATCGCTGCAGCTGTCCATGGGCACACGCTTTGCATCTGCATGCCGGTCGCGCTTTGGCTGCAGCCTCTGGCTATGGACAGGTGATCGCTACCCGGACACTAGTTTCTCTGACCCGCGGCTGCTCAAGAGGAGATACTGAGCACCCAGTAGCCACTTGAGGTGCTGAATGGTTTAGTGCTTTTCTGGCCCCTTCGAACATTGTTCTAGCTTTCACTCTGGGCTGGCCAATCACAGCCACCGCCCTCTACTGGAAGAGTCATTCTCCACTTTTCCCTTTCTACTTATCGATCAAGTCTAAGAGCTTCTCCGTCTTAGTCACGGAAGCGAAGAAGAAAGTCCTCACCCATGGAGAGGAGGGGCTGGCAAAGCCAGCCCAAAAAGATGGGCAATGTCCAAAGCCAAAGAAATAGGAGCCGGAAAAGGACTACGTCACCAGAAGGGGCTCGAAAGCCCTAACGTAGCCTTCTCGCCGTAACCTAGCCTCCACGCCCGCCGCGCCGCAACCCCCGGCGGCCCTCGCGGCGGCGGCGGCGGCGGCGCCGGGCGCAGCTCGCGGAGAGCGCAGAGAGCGCGCCCTGCTCGCGCGCGGTCGCCATGGCGGACGCGGACTTCGACTCCTCCAAGGAGTCGAAGGACCCGCCGCCGTTGGACGAGGACGACATCGCCCTCCTCAAGACCTACGTGAGCTCCGCTGCGGCCACTGGCTGACGGCGGGCCAGGCCTTGCGCGGACGCGGAGCGGCCTCTAGAGGCTTTGGCGTCGCCGCCGCCGCCATGGCACTAGGCCCCTCCGGTCGTCGCGGACAAGGCCGGATGGCAGCCACCAGGCGCTTATTGTTGAGCGCAGCTGTGGCCGTTCATGCCTCTGCGGACTGGGAGAAGATGATGGCTAAAATAATGGTAGCTCACAGACCAAGTAGACGCGCGGACGATGACCGCTTGCCTTCCGCTGTCTCTCGGCAGGGGCTCGGGCCGTATGCGACCGCCATCAAGGACGCGGAGGCGGATATCAAGGAGATGGCCAAGGTGGTCAATGATCTCTGCGGTGACAGCCTGCCCAGTACCTTTTGCGATAATCGCTGCGGGCCGTCACTGCCACTTAGAAGGGCCTTAAACGGCACTTGATAGTGCCATGTCGGGACTGGAAGCTTGAAACCTTGGACTTATGCATTCATCTCGACAGGATGCCTTCTCTTAATTAGCGAGAAGGTGGCCTTGGCGGCAGGCATCAAGGAGTTGGACACCGGCCTGGCTGCGCCTAGCCAATGGGACCTGGTATCCGACAAGCAGATGATGCAGGAGGAACAGCCCTTGCAGGTCTGTCAAACATACGGGAGGTTGATATGCAAGGTCTCACGCTTAATAGAGGCCAGTCAGATTCCAGTCTCTGCTGCTCATGCATTTTAGTTTCCGGTCCTTGTTGAGCAACTGTCTGCTCTGAAGCTGCACATTGCTGTCTGATGATACAAAGGTCGCTCGCTGCACAAAGATCATCAACGCCAACACAGAGGATGCCAAGTACGTCATCAATGTCAAGCAGATTGCCAAGGTACATCTTGCAGAGTCTGCCCGACATTTCAGAAGTGCCACTCACTTTGTTGTCTGTGCTGTCGCTGGCAGTAAGTCATTGATGTATGCAACTCTTACTGCTCTTTGCAGTTTGTGGTGGGACTTGGAGATAAGGTCTCGCCGACGGATATTGAGGAGGGCATGCGTGTCGGGTATGTTCCAAGACGACCAGCTTGCAGCCCTTGCACATTGAAGTGACGTTTCACATTAAGAAGCTGACAGGGAATTTGTGTACTGTGCACATGGATTGTCTCGTGTGATAACATGAACTGCAAAGTCATGGCACTGACAGTCGACTCTTTATCACTGGCTCGTTTGTTGGGTCCGAAAGTCCCCTTCAGATGTGCTCGCAGTCTTCCCCAGAGACCTTCATCATAGTAATTTACAATTTGCTCTCTGTGTTTGGATTCCCTAACAGGGTTGATCGCAACAAGTATCAAATACAGATTCCCCTGCCACCCAAAATTGATCCGAGTGTCACCATGATGACTGTAGAGGAGAAGCCAGACGTTACCTACAGCGATGTTGGTGGCTGCAAGGAGCAGATTGAGCGCATGCGAGAGGTACTTGACAGAGCAAACCTTTGAAAAGTTTGGTGGCATTACACAACGTCACAGCCAATAACGCCCTTGCATAAGGTGAAGCAGGCACTATGCTCCATGCATGGTAAAAGCTGGTGCCTTCGTCACAGTGCGCCAGTGTCATCTTCGTTCACCTGTATTCAGGTTGTGGAGCTGCCCATGTTGCATCCTGAAAAGTTCGTGAAGCTGGGAATTGATCCTCCAAAAGGAGTTCTATGCTATGGTCCTCCGGGCACGGGCAAGACATTGCTAGCCAGAGCCGTGGCGAATAGGACAGATGCCTGCTTCATCAGGGTTATTGGAAGTGAACTGGTGCAAAAATACGTTGGAGAGGGTGCGCGCATGGTCCGTGAGTTGTTTCAGGTAAATTTCAAGTCCATCTGCGTGCCAGCAATGGAAGGTGTGAGCAAAGCAGGAGCAAGATGTGTTCCTTTGTGCCTCTCAGATAGTTTTTAGCAAGATCTACAATTCAGGTGAGGTTGAGAGAAGTGCTTGTTTCTGTTGCCAGATAAGAGGTTAATTGCTGTTGTACTCCCGTCCTTTTCAGATGGCAAGATCGAAGAAGGCGTGCATCATCTTTTTCGACGAAGTGGATGCCATTGGTGGTGCTCGCTTTGACGATGGTGCTGGAGGTGACAATGAAGTCCAACGCACAATGCTTGAGATTGTCAACCAACTTGATGGATTTGATGCTAGGGGTAACATCAAGGTCCTCATGGCGACAAACAGGTAATAAGAAAACCCCACATGCTGGTTGTCCAGAGCCCAATTTTGCAAGGTCGAAGGTCCTGCTCGATTTCTTTGTTTGAGCGTGGGGATAGCAAGTTGTAAATGTGCTACTCTGCAGTATTGTCACCTCGGAGCTGGAGCAGTTTGTGCAGAGATGTTTGTCAAGGCAAAGGCCGAAGTACAGTACATATTGTCTTTTCACCTATCAGCATCTGAGTTCTTCAGTCAGATTGAAGCATGTACATATTGTGGCCCAGTACATCTGAGAAGTTGACCTCATGTCCACCTAAATAGGGGTGATAGAGCTGTTCTGCTGGTCAACTCTGTTGCTTCTGACTTGTAAGGTGCTCATCACACAGGCCGGACACGCTAGACCCTGCACTGCTGAGACCAGGAAGGCTGGACCGGAAAGTGGAATTTGGGCTCCCAGACCTGGAGAGTAGAGCTCAGATTTTCCGTATACACACGCGGACAATGAATTGTGATCGGGACATCCGCTTTGAGCTCCTTGCTCGACTATGCCCAAACTCCACAGGTGAACACCAGATTAGCAAGACATAGGTCGTGTCATGCTTTTTGTGTAGCTTCTTCTCAACTTGGTAGTCTTCATACTATGTAAAACATATGCTGCATGCTTCTGCGAGCCTGCCAGCTTGATCGTGGTCCGTGGTAAAGTCCACGTGTTCTTGAAGACTGTTGACATACCTAAGGAATGCATTGAGCCTTCCTGACATTAGAGCCTGACCTCAGACCTTCTCATCTCGGTAGGTGCTGACATCAGGAGCGTCTGCACAGAGGCTGGGATGTATGCCATTAGAGCAAGAAGGAAAACAGTCACCGAGAAGGACTTCTTGGAAGCAGTGAATAAAGTCATCAAAGGCTATCAAAAGTTCAGCGCAACCCCCAAGTATATGGTGTACAATTAGGCACCTTGAAATAGCCCTCTTGAGCAGGACGTGCACATTGAACGTGTACTATGTGGCTTCTTGTTAAACTGCTTAATAGTTCGCCATTTACCTGTTCATGAAGCAATGGCCTGCACTTGCACTCCTCGTTCTTCATTGTCTCTCTTAGGTGTATTGTGTTGGCAGAACTGTAAGTCTCTTGTTGATAAGCTGGCATGTCTGAGATAGGCCATCATCTGTGTGCTTGTACGACTCCTGTGTCTTGGGGAGTCTACCCAAATGTTGCACTACTTAGGCAGGCCGCTGAGCTGGCAAGACCCTGGGCCTTATTCCACCTTAGTCTGTAACCTTTGCAGCCAGGCAGCTTGTCGTGAAAAGCCAAGGCTGGCGTTGGTTAACTGTATCTTCAAGCTAGGTGGAAAAGTCGAAGGGATCTCACTATGCTTGACAGTTCCGCCACAGTTGCCATTTGAAAGGAGTTTTTAATTCTCAAGCTGTTTATATGTATGTATACCTTGTCCACTTTTTCTCGGGCTGGCCTCTCACTACCCTCGCCCCCTCTGAGGAATTGCTCGCCTCAGAGAGAATAGGGGCTGGGAAACCCTAAACCCTTTGAAGAACTGAGCTGCTTCCCTCCTGATAGCCTTTCTGATTTGCGGCTGCTTACTAGAGCAGTGCTCGCCCATGGATAGAGAAGAGGGCTGGCACTAGGTTAAATTTCGTATATAAGAAACAAATGTAGGCCAAATGGCCAAGTACAAAGGCAAGCACATCTAAAGATCTACATAACCTACAGCAGATTGACCCGCTCAATAACCACGGGTCAAAACATAAAGGTCACTAATCGATCATGAATATTAGATGCCAGAAACGGAGCCCTTCTGCCCAGATGGGTATGCCGGCAGCCTATCTGTCATTTCTGCGACGTCGAGTGTCAACCTGTCTGCAACGAGCTCAGGCGTATGCTCTGCATCAGAAAGCTGGTCGAGCCTTAGCTGCTGGCACAAGAGCTAGTCAATTGCCGTCCGGTATTCGAGCGTCAGCTAGCGACCTCTATGTGCTGACTCGTGGTTATTGAGCGGGTCAGCTTAGCAGCAGGTGACGTACATTTGTCCAATGTGCTTGCCTTTGTACTTGGCCACACATGGCCTCCCCATCTCTTAATATACACGCATTTTTCTGCCACCAACTCGAGCTCGCCCAGCTTTCTGGTGCAAGGCACTAGCCTGAGCACGCTGCAAACAGGCCGAAACTCGTCGTCGCAAGAGCGACAGATATGCCTGGCAAGCCCATCTCAGCCGGAAACACATCTGCACGTCGAGTGTAGCCTAGATTGGCAATGTTTGAAAGCAGTGTGGAAACGAGTACCCAGACAGCCATAGATGTCGATTGCCGCTGGCAGGAGCTGATCGCATTGGGGGTGATCGGAGAAGTGCCGCAGTTTTCTTTGTTCTGCACCGCCCACTGCATGCCTAGCGATGTGTGTCGATGCTGGGCCCTTATATGCCTCCGTAACAACAACGTCGACCAGGGCCCGTAGTCTACCACCAAGTTGCACGCCCACAATGTCAAGTGTGCGGCGATGATGACGTCCCTGGGCGTCCGTGGTGATAGGCATGATATTGTTGACTTCCACGACCGCTCGGTAGCCGGCGTCGCGCATCAAGCCCGCCAGGGCATCGCGAAGGAGGTTGCCCACCACTTCTGGTCCAGTGGGGCATCTCAGCATGTGAGTGGCGAGCACAGCACCCTCTGCACGGAAGCCGCACTCGCACTGGCGCACCCCAATCAGGCAGTTAGGTGGGAGGCCGAGGAAGAGTTGAAGCGATGTCCCTCTTGGAACGCGTCCAGTTGTTCGAGAGCGGGGCACTGGGAGGAGCTCCTGGCGAGGCACGACGCAGCCGTGGCGGCATCCGAAGCCAACCGTGGTGGTCGAGGGGCAACACACGACCGGGCCGCCAGCGTCCGCAGGGCTCTTCGCTACGGCCACGCGGGCGAGCTCTCCCGGGCTGTGCAGGCCCTGGACGATGCGATGCTGGCGCCGACCAATGCGGCAACCCGGGCGGCTCTGGACTCCCTCCACCCCCCGTCCAGCTCCCCCCTGCCACCGTGGTTGGCCGCGTTCGCCCCGCCGGAGGAGGTGATCTTGGACGCCGACGCCCTCAAGAAGGCTCTCCAGACCAGCCGTCGCGCAGCCGCCGGCGGCCCCTCCCGCATGCTAACTGAGCACCTGCGGGAGATCTTCCTCGAGGGTGAGGCAACAGACTTCAACGCGCTGCTGCAGATCTGCCAGCATATGGCCCGTGACGACAATGTGCCGGCCAGCATCCGCGGCGTACTGTGCACCAGCACGCTGCTCGCCCTCGACAAGCCGAGCGGGGGAGTCAGGCCCATTGCCATTGGGGTGGTCCTGTACCGCTTGGTGAGCCGCGTACTCTGGCAGCAGCATGCGGGGCCGGCGCAGGTGCACATGGCGCCACACCAGTACGGTGCGGGGCTGCGGAGTGGGGGCGAGGCCGTCGTCCATGGGGTTCGTGCAACCTTGGACCAGCACCCGGGGTGGCTGGTGCTGGCCGTTGACGTGAAGAATGCCTTCAACACTGTGGAGCGCGCCAGCATCGCGGAGGAGCTCCGGGCATCCTTCCCCTCCCTGGTACCCTTTTTCCGCTTGGGGTACGGTCAGCCCAGCGACCTCCTCTGGCGGACAGGGGGAGATCAAGTGGAGGTCCTGCAGTCCCAAGCGGGCACGCGGCAAGGAGACCCCCTCGCCGGCTATCACTTTGCGCTCGCTCACCACCGGGCCCTGCAGGCAACCGCCGCGGCACACCCAGGAGTCCTACTCCCCTATATCGCAGACGACACCACCATCGTCGGCCCTCCGGAAGACGTGGCGGCAGCCTTCATCACCCTTGAGCTGCAGCTGGCCACCCTCGGCCTGTCCACCCGGGCGTCAAAGTGCGCGGCCTGGTCTCCCAGCGGCCTCCCACCCCACCTGACGCTGCCCACCGGCTGCCAAACTCCAGCAGATGGCTTCACCCTGCTGGGGGTCCCCATCGGCGTGCCGTCCTTCGTGGAGGGGCAGCTGCAAGCCCGCCTGGCGGAGTACCTTCAGCCTGCGGCCCGGCTTCCCGAGCTGGACGACATGCAACTATCGCTGGCCATGTTGACCAGGGCCATTGGGCAGCGGCCCCAGTAACTGACGCGGGCCACTCCGCCGTCCCCTGGGGCGTTGGCAGCGTATGCAGATTTCGATGCAGGCATGGTGGCGAGCTTGGCGGCCCTGGTCCGCCACCAGGGCTTCCTCCAGTCGCCAGCAGCTATCCAGCAGGCGGCGCTACCCCTTAGCCACGGTGGTCTCGGCCTGCGCCCGCTCGCTCGTTCTTGCCGGGCGGCATACCTCGGCAGCTGGGCGCAGACTGCCGCCTCCGTGGCCCAGCGCTTCTTGGTCCACGGCCGGCGGGCACTGGAGCAGGCGGTGGCGGAGGTCGACATGGGCCGCTGCCGTTCCAGGTGTCGCTTCGCTCCGCCCACCAGGAGCTGCTCGCGGCGCACCCGGACCTGGCCGGCCAGGCGGTATCCTTTGCGCACCTGTATCCTTTGCGCACCTCGCGCACACCGCCGACTTGCGCGTCCAAGCGCGCATCGCGGCAGTGGTCGACAAGGCCGCCTACACCACAGCCGTGCTGCAGCTCCCCGAGGCCGACTTGCGCGGGCGCGCGAGACTCCACTCGGCCTCTTCCCCGGGGGCTGCGGCGTGGCTCCAGGCCCTCCCCCTCAACGACGCCCTCACCCTCCCGGACGAGGTATTCCGCAGTGCCGTCCACCGGCTCCTAGGCCTACTGCCGCCATGTCTCCAGGGTGTGCGTCAATGTGAGTGTGGCGAGCGCGGGACCGAGCCTGGAGCGCTGGCTGCTCATGTTCTGCGCTGTTCCCACGGCGGAGAGCGGACAGCGGCCCACGACCGCCTCCGCGACGTAATGCATGGCATCCTGTTGGAGGCTGGTCTCTCCGTGGCAGCGGAGCACTCCGGAATCATGCCAATCCAGCACAGGGCCGACGGTCTCCACGCCAGGCGTGTAGACCTGGTGGCCACCCGACAGGCCGGCGGGCCACGTCTTCTCCTGGACGTGGTGACTACTGATGCCTATGACCGCTCACACCCAGCTAACTGTGCCACCACGGCTGGGTATGCGGTCGCCTGCGCTGCTCGGGCCAAAGAGCTGAAGTACGCGGATCATCCGCGGGAAGACCAGTTCTTCCCGTTGGCCATCGACACACATGGGGCGCTGGGCGCTCGGTGGCTCGAGCTGCTCACCCAGCTCGCCCGCCACACCATCGCCCGGCGCTTCCATGGAGAGCCGGTAGACTTCCCTGCAGCCGGGTCGCTGGCGCAAATGTATTGAATGCGCCTGGCCGTCTCGCTGCAGAGGTCCATGGCCCGGGCGCTGCACCTTCGTGCCGGCAGAGCCCTCGCTGCTGCCTCTGGCTCTGGCCAGGGGACCCACTTCCAGGAGCCCAGCATCTCTGATCTGCGGCTGCTTAGCAGGGGTTACTGAGTGTCTCGTAGCTGCTTTGTTTCTGTCCGAAAGGCCTCGGAGCTGATGCTGAAGGCGCTGGCGACGGGGGGAGAGGTGATCCAGTCAGTGGCACTAGGGGTAACTAAATGACCATTCCTCGTGGTACTTGCATAGCTGTGTCTGTCAACACTGTCTGGCCCATTTGGACATTGTCTAGTCTTTTCCAAGAGGCGAGCACTTTCAATTCCTTTGGGCTGGCCTTTCCCAGCCACCAGTCAATCTGGCCGCGCTTCTTAATTTCCATTTTCGGCTCGCCTCTCAAAGGCCTCGCTCAGTTTGAAAGAAAGGGCTCGCCCATTGAGGATAGGGGCTGGACAAGCCAGCCCAAAAAAGAATGAACAAAGAACGAGAAGGGGGCCAGAGGAAGCCAGAAAGGAAAGAGCTCACTTTTCTGGAGAGAAGTTCTTTGCAAGAACTTTTTCTTCGAAGGTATATTGCCTAGTAAAATTGCTGGCAGACTTAACTTGATTCCACCAAGGACCTGAGCAATGGGGCTGGAAACAGCGGCGGCGGCGGCGGCGGCGGTGGCGGTGGCTCCGCAAGCGCATTGCCGAGAGCTGCGTCTGTGGGCGCTTCCCCAGTCGCGGCGTGCCTGCGGCAAAGAGACCCACATTGGCTCTCGTGTCAGTGGCCTCGGCGGCCACGTTGCCGCCGCCGCTCCGCCGTCCTGGCAGCGGCGGCGGCGGCGACGGCGGCGGCGGCGGCGGCGGCCCGAGGCCTGTGCGGGGAGCTCGCTCGCCGAGCCGCCGGCGGCGTCCTCCGACGGCGCCGGAGCCGAGGCTTCTGCATCTTCCTCCGCCATTGCCGCTGCGCCATTCGGTGGTGCCGGCCTGTACACGCCGTTTGTCGAGCACACGGTGGCGGCGCTGGGCGCCCGTACGCGCCTCTGGCCCTTCCCCATCCAGGCACGCCCGCGAGGAGGCCCTCCTATCACCCTCCTTGGCTTGGTCGAGCCCACTGGTGTTGTCACAGCAGCTACAGCTGCGTCAAGCGGCCCTTCACCGCCGCCGCCGCTGCCTGCTCGGCCGCACTTCCATGCGAGCTTCAGCTCGAGCTCGGCACCCAATTGCCTCGCAGCAAGGCTCCACCTGGGTAGCCCACAAGCACGCGAAAACCTCATCGGCAGGCAGTCGTCCCGCTTGCTTCACTCTTGTGAGTTGCTGAAGATGGCTTCGCTGATGGGATGCCTCAGCTGTGCAGGACGAGTACGTGGAGCTGCAGGGAACAGACCCCAAAGGCGGGCCGGCGGTGGCCCGCAGCACGTCGCTGCAGGCGGAGAAGGTTCGCCAGTTTCGGGCGGCGGACATTAGCGCCGGCCCCATGCTGCAGGTCAGAGCTCCCCCCAACAACCCAAAACTCCAAGGCCCCCCAAACCCCCCCACTGTCATTGTCACCCTCATCTTCTTTTGGGTTATCACAGCACAATGTGAGCTTTGCCAGAGCTTCTCAGTTGCCCTTCGCTCAGGTGCTGAACCTCATCATCTTCCCGAGGCCAGAGTACGATCTACCCTACTTCTGTGCGGACCTGGTCACTTTCGGTAAAGGCCACCTCGTTGTCATGTACGCACTCTTCTTAGTCATCGTAATTGTGGAGCTCGCGCTGTGTCACCACTCCTTGCCATATGTACCTGCTCATATGTTGTCAGCAGTACTTCAGATAGTTATGATCTCTTTATTGAGGTGTTAACTGAGTACTTGATTTGCCTTGCTAGTGCCGAGCAGCCATCCCAGCCAAGGACCTTACCATGTACTTCACAGAGCAAGCACTGAAAATCAATATCCTGTGCTTGCAGCGACTTAAACCCCTTGTACAACACAGAAGAGTACCACAAGAAGTACATCTTCCCGATCTTGCCTGTGTGTGAGCATTATTCACAGGTGTCTTCTCACTCTGATATGTATGTTTCAAGGGTTCGTATATCTAAGTGTTTGGAGGTATCATCCCAGACATGATCGGCATGCAAACGTTGTGAAAGCATGTTGTCACTCATAGATGCTGCATGCAAATTGAGTTGCAGTCTCTGACTTGGGGTGGCGAATTCACGGCAGAGTCCCTCCAGTTCTTCTCCCCCGCTTTACTGTGGGCTCGCCTCCCTCTTGAAGCTGACGTGCATCTCATTGTCTTCGAAGCTTACAAAGCTTACCTGGAAGTACGTGCCACACTCTCTCTTTGCTTGACCTAAGGCCTACAGGAAGACATCTGCAAGATAACCCCTTCAATGTGGCATTGGCTGCCAAATGGCCTCATGTGTTGTGGGAATGAACAATTGTAGAGCGTAAGAGCAGTTTGATTGCTTTTGAAGATTCCTGAGATGCTGTCATCTGTATGACTGCTCAGGCATGGCTTGCAATGCTTGACAAAGCTCAGCCCGAGATGGATTCAAGCATTGTTGTTAAGAATCAAGAAGCCCAGCATCGCTACTTGAGCTGGCGAGCAGAGAAGGTACCCATGTGCAGTTAGCATGTCACAAGTGGTGCAGGGCTGTTGTTATCTTTGTCTTAGTCCTGTATTGTGAAGCTTCGTAGATTGCAGGGCAAGGAGAAGGTCAAGAAGGATGAAAACGAGGTGCCTGCTGCAAATTGGTGGTCGCCATGTTTCACAAAGTGACTCCTATGTATCATCCATTCAGGATCCAGGCAGGCCATTGCTCACACGCCTGTTTGGGGTAGAACGGTGTGAGGTAAGAAGCACAGCAACCTGAACCTCTGCCCTGGAGGCTCAACACCTTTGGTCGCACTCAAGCAATCAAGGATGCCACTTATAACGTGCACCATAGGGCATAGTTGTGGTTGTACTTAGGATGGGACTGGTCACGGCGTGCCCAGAGGATCGAGAAGATGAGACATCGCTGTATAAGATAAGAGATGAGAAGCTGAGGAAGGAGCTACGTCTGAAGCTTAGTTCAATGTCTTGATTGGCATGCAGGGCTACATTCATAACTTTCTGTTTGATGGGCTCCAATCCATGGGCACAAAGTCATTTCTTGACTACTTCCCAGATTATCAAGAAGCTGACGGGAGTATCACAAAGAGGCGCAGTGTTGCAGGAAAGCGCTATAGCACAAGGCCTTGGGACTACCACGGTCGCCTGCTTTTGCAGACTTCAAAGTAAATTCAACATGTCAGTCAATGTACTATAAATGGATATCTAATCAGAGCGAGATCTTGCAGTTATTGTAGTCTTATCTGACCATGTTGCTCAAGACAGGACAACAGAATGGACAGAGTTTAAGTGGAGGACCTCTTTCCTGAAGTTGCAAACTATCCAAAAGTTTGCACGTTCTTCTGCTGTGGTTGCTGTGTTTTCTAATTGGGTAGAGTGACACATTAGATGACCTTCTTGAGCTGATCTGAGCTCTGGTTTTGCATCTTCTTAGTCCTGATGTAGCTCATCCAGAATGGCTAGTGTTTCTGCAGTCACTCACAAAAGATCATACATGCCCCCCTATCCACCTGAAGCGCGCAAGCGTTCTGACCACGCTGTAGTCTTGAGCTTTGATTTCAGCCAAGATATAATATTCAATGAGTGCTTGGTACATTGATCTCAAAAGCCGCGATAAAAAGAGAGCCTACTCTGGACTGTAGTATCAGTCTGCAGTGCACATCTTATACTTTGGTCGAGGAGTTGGTCATGTCATGCTGTCCGTGAGGACAATCAACACAGTCAGAGCGAACGGCATCAGGCAGGTAACCTCTTTGTAGAGGCAAGGCCTTCAGCCTTTTAAACTTCAACTTCCGAAGTGTTTTGCTGTTGGGGTGCGGTCATGGCATGTAAAGAGCTGGTGTACTTCGCTTGTAAGTCTCGCTGCATCGTACTCATGAAGCTTGGAAGGATAGTCAGCTGCTTTGCAAGCCTCTGACATAGAGTGTTGCTTTCAAGTACTAGTTTCTAATGGCTAGGAACGCAACGCAAACCCCTCTACCTAGTCATTTATGCAAACGCCAGCCCAGTAAGAAGGGCTGATGAACGGATGATCTGGTAAAGCTGAGCTGTTGATGGTCTCCTTGCCGACAAGCCACTTCAGAGGAGAGTACACATGCCTTGCTTTGGCTTATTCCTGTCACACATGCATCAGCTCGTCAGGCTTGCATCTCCACGACTACATGGTCATTCATTTGTGGCAACTGCATTGGTGGAGAGCTGAGAAAGAGCCTCACTGGTAAAGCACCCTGGCCTTCAGGTACTCTTTCCAGAAGGGTAATGATTGCGAAGAGTCTGCTAAAGCATGGCCGCTTAGGAAACTCCTCACTGCAAACTCCTCGCTCCTTGGTCTGCACAGTGACACCATTCAGCAAGATGTCCTCCAACAAAGCTCTGCCAAAGCTTAACTGAATTCTGTGGATACGTTGCATGCTGGAGCTATGTTCTGAAGCTTGTCAGCGGGCAGCACACCTGCCGTCAAGGTTACATAACCAGTGCAAGTATGCAGCACCATAGTAGCAGGAGGCAAAAGGCCTCCAAAGATCCTCTTGAGAGGAAGCAGGGTAGGCTCCATAACCCAAGTCCCTGGTTGACAAGGACAAACGACTCAGTATCACAGTGCACCCTGAAGCTCGAACACCGTCATTTGAGACCAACTCATGTAATGCACATGTGAAGGTTAGTACACTGATGCAGTCACCAAAGCAAACTGTACTACCAACCAACAAGCTCTCATCACTGTATGTGGCACTCTAACATAAACTGCAAGAAGTACATTCTGGACATGGATGCATATTACAAGTAGGGAGTTGAGATGCTAATGCTGTCTAGGTGCTTGAAGATGACTGAGGAGACGTAGTATAGCTGCAACCTTGAAAGCCAGCGAGCAGTTGCCAGGTCGACCTGCATGAGGCCGTTGTGAACCGTGCCAGAGCCACATAGGTACCGCTTGCTCCGAATCTCCGCCAAGGTGCAGAGCATCGCAGCACTAAGTCCCCTCTTTTGCGAAAAGTGGGTCCGCAGCACAATGTCCACAACAGCCTGCACTTGACAAAAGCAGGCTTTGTCAGCACAAAGGGTACCTATGTGCACCATCAAACATTTTCAGCTATCAATCAAATGAACCTATATTGTTAATAAGGAGCTTCTTACCACACTCTCCAACAAGGTATACAGTTGTTAGTGCCACCCTCTTTGTACTAGGCCATAAGCGGACTGCTAACCTGCAACTCATTCTTCGTAAGGTACGGCTGGGACAGCTGGTCTCTGCAGAACCGAATGCGACCACGGCCTGTTTCCCCAGCTTTGCGCCACTCCTCAGCTACGCGGGGGTCCTTGTGGAGCTCCGCTAGGTCCCTGGTGGATGCTCGCTCTTCCCAATATATCCACGTGCCTGATGAGGTCAAAGGGGTCTTGCAGACGGTCGTCCATAAGCTCTTGCATTGATTTTCATCTACTCCTCACTTGCAACCCTTTGACTGGCACAAGAAGGTTGTCGAGCCAGCATTTACAAGCAGATTACCAGTATTGCACATAGTGCACTGCACTCCATCATATGCATAATGGTCTCAATGAACTTTGCTGCAGTGCATAAAGACTACCAGGTGCCAAGCAACCGCATCAAGCATCAGACAAGCTCAGGTTCCTTGTGCAGATTGAGGCAAGCCTTGGGTGTGAAATACCAGTGGGCACCAGGTATGGAGCTGGGGCGGCAGGGAGGGGGCCTCCGGCCTTCACAGCAGCCGTGCCAGCCCTGGCCGTGAGAGACGACGTGGGCAGCGATGCACCAGCCATAGCAATTGCCACTGCTGATGCGACTGCCTTATCCACTTCGGCCCTGCCAAGACATTGTGCAGACTTGATGAAATGTGATGACTTCAATCAAGGGCTCATCAGCACAACCTAACAACAAAAAATTGACAATATCGCAGCGCAGCAGCATTCATGCCATGTCAGCATTAACAGGCTGTTAACATCAGATTGAGCTGCCTTGCTACATGCAGCAGAAGCCCCGCGCAAGTCACCTCGCCTTCAGAAGCAGGGCTTCCTTGGCGAGCAGATACTTGGTCCAGTATCGCTGGGTTGACGCCTTCTCAATACCCCGTGGGCCGCCATTGTAGCCCCTTACGACAAACTCCTCACTCCGGTCTCTGCCAACCACTCGCCACGAGCGAGGCACTTGTCCTTGAACAAGCATCAGCTTGCATCAAGTTGAGCCAGCCAGGAAACCACAATCTCACGTGACCAACTGGAACATGCCCATCGAGCCATGCTTCCTAGACGGGCAGGCAGTGAGCACCGACTTGCCAGCATAAGTGGAGAGCCAGTTGAGATACGCCGCGCCAACGTATACGGCCACAAATGGCTGGTACAGCATTTTGTTGGCCCAGTCAACGGTATATGCCCGGTAACCCATGTCCCTGAGAAGGCCAGTCACACCGAGCAGTGCCATCAAGCAGGAGCACAAGCAGAACGACTTCCAGTTCTGATGATCTCTGCAGCAGCAATTGGCCCAGAGGTACAAAGCCTTCATTGACCTGGATCGGGGTAACGGCTAGCTCATGGCTCCCTCTGCCAAGAGTGCTCAAGCTTCAGCTAGCGGTACAGCAGTAAGTAGTACAGATGAAGAAGTGGAGGTCAGAATGATGCGCGTCCTGAAGGTATACAACTCATGCGAGGCAGCGCACCTTGATAGCCACTCGGCAGTGGACTGCAGGACCTGCATGATGCCCGTGGACGCCTCCCCCAGATGCGGCTCAAAGCGGTATGCCAGCGGCTGCCTGCCGCTCTCCACCTCCGCAATCGCGCAGACAGACACCTGGCCACAAGCGGTTGGCCTAAACTGAGGGCATCCAGCGATCCAACTGAAGCCTGGACTCGAGCGCTTGGTACTAGAATCAGGCTGTGGCGTCTAGGGGTCGACAACCAGCCCATCAGAATGGCTCACCACATAATTACAGTGGGGCTAGATGTAGAACTCGTGCTTACATTGATGCTGCCACAACCATGTGCTGAGGTTGGGGACACTCACGGGGTCCACACGGCCGGCAAAGTGGCGGCTGATGATGATGTCGGCAACAGCCTGCATCAGTGCACAAGACGACAGCAGCATCAGCGCGGCAGCTGCTGCGAGATACGACTGGCAGTACCTCCCGAGTACAAAGGAGACTGGCTGACTCGCTCGACCGCAGAACTCGATTATCTGTTTCCAATCACGTAATTGACTATATTCCAAATCATCTCCTGGGACCATATGACGGCCTGGGAGTCGGCGGCCTGCTGCTCACGCGCATTTCCGTGGTGGTCACCACCGGCCGGCCTCCAGGGAGACGGGCCATCGGGACCTTCTTGCCGCTGCCGCTACCGCGCGCCGCCCACTCGGCTGCCACGCCAGGGTTGCGCCACAGGGCGCTCATGTCCGGCGGGGCCGCCCAGTCGTCCCAGAACTCCATCACCAGCGGTCCAACAGTGGTACTTGCGGCGGCTGCAACTGCCGCTGGGACCTCGACGGCAGCCCCGCCGGCGGCGGCGGCGGCGGCGGCGGCGGCGGCGACGGCGCCCGAGGACAGGGCCTCTGCGACCGCTGCCGATTGCACGATGGCTGGCAGCGCCTCCACCGCCGGCTGCAGCTGCGCTTGCGGGCCTGCCGGTGGCGGAGCAGAGGCCGCTGGCTCTGGAACGGGGCCAGGTGCGGGAGCGCCAGCTGGTAGCGTCGCCGCCGCCGCCGCCGCCGCCGCCACCGTCGCCGCAGCAGCCGCAGCGG
>WELB01000266.1:6589-25236 GCA_009602725.1 Spirogloea muscicola | reverse complement strand
CGCGCAGCGCCGCGCTCATGTCACAGCGGGCGAGCGGGCGCGCCGAGGCAAAGCCGGAGGCTGAGCCGCCGCCGCCGCCGCCGCCGCCGCCGCCGTCGCGGCCGCGAGGGACGTCGGACCGTGGCGAAGGAGAGCAAGGTGCGAGACGGGTACTGGTATTAGAAGGCGAAACAGCCGTTCCAATTGTTGGCTGTTGCTGTGAGAGGCCAGCCCAAAGGAGTGTACAGGCTCTGGAAAAATGAAAGGGGCAGGATGGCGGTGAAGGCAGGATACTGCTTCCCAAGACGGCAGCCAGAAAGCGCTCCATAACCTCGCGTCAGCCCCCGGCATCACTAGATGGGCGGAAACTCGTCGCCCCGTCGGAACCCGGTGGCAGCAGCCATGGCGCGGCCTGCCCGCAAGTGGATGGCAGATGCCGAGGACCGCTGCAGGGAGACGGCAAGGCGCATCCTGTAGACGTGAGCAGGCGACCCGACGCCATCGAAGCCGGGCTGCTGGCTCTGCTCCCCTTGGCGGCGGGACACAGCACGCCGCGCGAGCCGCTGGAGCAGGTCGAGCCGGCGAGTTCCAAGCGCCCTGTGGACGTCGACCGCGAGCGCGACGAACTCGTCGCCAGCGGGGTGGTCTGCGTACCTCCTATCCTTGGCGCCCGCCGCTTGGCGCACTGGATAGCCGGCCTCCTCCGCCAGTCGTTAGGAGCTCCCAGAGTCGAAGCAGTCGCTGGTGACGACGTCTGCAATGATGCGGAAGCCCCCCACCTAGCGTGCTGGCGACGAGATGGGCATGATGGGCGTTTGGAGACGGCCATACGCCCCAGCTGTCAAAGACATGACGCTGGAGTTCTCCAGTGCCACGGTGTACCCGGCCTCCACGAAGATGCCATACATTGCATCTCGGAGGAGGTCGTGCGAGAAGGTCAGCTCCCCTCCCGTGTGCACCGGAACATGTGTGCCGCCAACGCCGCCGGGGAGCGCACCGGCTCGCACGATCTCCTCCGGAATGCCATGCATGGCATCTTCCTGGAGGCAGGCTACACCGTGGCTATGGAGGACTCCAGCATCATGCCCCTGAAAAGCCAGCCCAGAAAGAATGAACAAGGTCCGAAGGGCCGAGAGGCGCCAAGACCACCCATTGATGCAAGAGACCACAGCAAAGGGGAATGCTGGCGGCACAGGCCGCCTTCTTGTGGAGACGACAGCTAGTTAAGGTCGTCAACTCGTGCATGGCTTTCAATCCAGATGGGCCAACGGTCGTCCCCACGCGCAGCCCATTGACCTCGTTGCCATTATAGGGGCCTTGGATCATCGTCGACGTGGTCACAACGATGTCGTGTTGTACTGGGCTGCCCTCGCCCCCCTTTGAAGGAGTTGCTTCTCTTTCCACAGCCACGCCCCCGTTTGAGAAGGCCTTTCGTTTGGCCTCTCACATCTCCCTCTACTGGAAGAGAGCTTTCTCTCACATCGTCCTCTACTGTTTTTCGTCGCAGAGTCATTGCCTTGCATCGATTGAGAGAGCTGTGTCTTCTTTTTCTTCTTTGACCTTGTTTATACTTTCTTTGGGGCCTTCCACAGTCTCGCCCCCTTTGAAATTGCAAATTGTTGGACAGCCCTCACCCCCTTTGGATGAGCTTACTTCTTTGCAAGCTACTCTTTGCGGCTGCTGGCCAGGGGTCTTAGAGCACATTCGTGATGGCCACTTCCGCTTGCTCGTCAGCACCAGCAGCCTTGCCGACCGCATGCCTCGCCTCCTCCGCTGACTGGACTGACTTTGCTACTTCAAAGAAGAGTTTACAATGTCAAGTTCACAATGTCAAAGTACACAATGAGGTGGGGGCCCCCGCCAGGCGTGATGAGGACAAAATTGACCCTGCCATACCAAGCCCAATGGGCGCGGGTTGTCGCAAGTTGCGCACACCCTCAAGAACGACGAGGTTGGCGTCCTTGCGACTGACGACCGTGACGGTATTTCAGCTCCCAAGATAAGCCTGTCGGGATTGACGTGCTCACTTAATTGTACTTCGGCCCCTTCCAACTGTGCTTTTGCCATGTAACCTCAGCCCCTCATAGCCTAGGGCTTTGCTTTGTGTAGTCCTCTCTTTGCGGAGATGTTCACCAGCAGTGTATTGGTTCAGCTTGGCCATCGCTTCATTTCATGCGCACCGTGCACCTTCTCTTCCTAGCAGCTCGCGTGGCAATTGGTGAGCTGGCGTCAAAGGCAGCAGAGCGAGCAGCCTGGATCTGATGCCGCTGGTTGCGCTCTGAGGTGTACAGCATGCGCCTCTCTACTCGGTCCAGCAATCTCAAGCGTTCACCATGCATTTGCAGGCAGGACGTGCCTTGGCGGTTGCCTCTGGTGTGCACTTCTTTTCTGCTTCTTATTCACTCATCAACGGCTGATGAGTAATGACAGTAGAGCAGCCAACATGGTAGCCACATGCTTTCTGGATGGCTTGTGCAGGTGGTACCCTGTGGACCTTGTCCCTTCCTCTTCTTGGGCTGGCCTCTCCCCAGCCATCGCCCTCTGCTGGAAGAGCTTTTTCTCCTTTACGGCTGCTGGTCGATCCGACTTGCGATTCTTGACGAAGGGTTGTTGAGCAGCCATCCGTGTTGGTGACCTGCTTTCCTGAATGGTTTCGCTTGTCCGGGTACTTGGAGCCTGTCCATGTTCTTGGGCTGGCCTTTTTATGGACATCGCCTCCTATTAGAAGAGCTCCTAGCCAACCCATTGCCATTGCCCCCTTTGGGTAGAGCTTCTCTTTCTCTTTTTCCGGTTAGCTGCTACTCATTACCAGCTGCGGCTGTTGACAACGGGTCATATGACCATCAATTTTGGCCACATGCTTTGACAATTGATTATCGCATGCCGGCCTCTTCGAAAATCGACAATTTATTTTTTGTGCTTGCCTTTCTGGACCTTGTCTCATCTTTGGTGGGCTGGCCATTTGCAACCCTCGCCCCTTTTGGCACAACTAATTTCTTCTGCAGCCATCGCCTCTTATCATAGAGCCTCCTCTCTTCATCTTTGTCCTTATTTGAATGCCTCTCATTCATTCTTCTGTGGGCTGACTTTTCCAGCAGCTGCGTGGCGTGCCATAACCCATCCACCGTCAAGTGCAGCAGAATGAGCAGCCCGGCTTCAATGCCGGCTTCAATGCTCGCTCAGGTGTATAGAAGGCACATTGCCATGTCTCTCTACAACGTTTCTTTGGCGTTTGCAGTGCACTAGCGGACAGGCCGCACCTTGCCTGCTGCCTCCAGCTTTTGACAGGACAACACTTTTCCGCCCTCTAGTCACTCCGATCTGCATATTTCAAATTTCACTATTTAAACTCATTGAGCGTCCAGTGACGCATAGTGGTTCCTTGTTCTTGCACCTTCTGGACCTTGTAACTTCGTTCGTTCTTTTAGGCTGGCCTCTCACAACCATCGGCCGACTTCAAATCAAGTGTTTCAAGGTTGCGCCTTACAGCCCTCATTCAGACCTTGTTCATTACTTCTAGGCTGGCCTCCAACAGCCACTACCTTACATTGTTAGAGCTCTTTCTTTCACAGCTCTCGCTCAAGAAAGTGGCTTTTCCTTAGAATGTCAGCTCATCCAAAGGGGGCGACAGCTTTGAAAGTCAGCCCGAAAAGAATGGACAAGGGCGCTTCCAAAGGGCGCCCCCTTTGGAAGGTGATGTACATCTGTCAATGTGCTTGACTCTTACTTAGCCACTCGGGCCCTCCCTCCATCCATACACACTCCTTCTCCCTATGGAATAAGATGCTTCTATGGTTGCAAGAGCTGCTTCTACGGTTGGAGCAAGAGACTGGCTTCTTGGTCAGCCTTATAGAATGTCTGTTGCCTTGATGAGCTTTTCCAAAGGGGGCGGGGGCTGTGAAAAGCCAGCCCTTCGCCTTGCATCCGCGTGCTTGCCGTGCTTTAGCTGCAGCATCTGGTTTTCGGCAAGGGCACTGTTCCTACTTTTTCCGGCGTCTAGTCTTTTCTGACTTGTGGCTACTAAATAGAGGTTACTAGTTGTTCAACCAACGTAATACTTGCTTGTTTATGTGCTTCAGCGCCTTTCGACCCCCTTCGGACCTTGTCAATGCATTTTGGGCTTTGAGCTGTGTGGTTTTTGGCCCTCTTTGGACCTTGTCCATTCTTTCTGAATTGGCCATTCACAGCCCCCGCCCTTTAGAAGAGCTCACTTTTTCTATTCTTGAGCTGGCCTCTCACAGATTACTTCACATTATGAGAGCTGTTTCTTTCGTATTGGAGAAAGGAAGTGGCTCTCCCACTGAGCGCAAGGGCTGTGAGAAGTCAGCCCGAAAGGATTTACAAGGTTCGAAGAGGCCAAAGTACGAAGGGGCCTAAAGTGCTGTCAGAATTGGTGTAGGATGGACCACTCAATAGCTACGAGTGAGGAGCCTCACATCCGACTGTCTAGCTGCCGGAAAACAATCCCCCTGACGAAGAGAGAGAAACAGCTCTTCCAGTGTACAAGGTCTGAAAGGGCCGGAAACGGACTGGGCATGTTACCAAGACGTGGAAGAAGAAGTGGCACTCCCAGTGGGGGCAAGGGCTGCGAAAAGCCAGCCCAAAAAGATTCGGAGGGGCCTACAAAGCCAGGAGCTCGCCCATAGAAAAGAGGAGCTGGCAGAAGCCAGCCAAAAAAGAATGGACAAAAACCAAAGGGCCACAACAGGTGCCGGAAAGAAGGGAAATACACAGCTAGGCATCTAGACAACTAGACACGACGGAACCACAGGGAGCTCAATACCCGCGGGTGAGCAACATCAGGTCAGAGTAGCTCGAAGCTGGAAAAGATGCAGGCAGACGAGACCCAAAAGCAGCAACAATAGCACGGCCCGCGCGCGAGTGGACGGCATGAGCGAGGGAGCGTTGAAGTGAGAGAGCCGCATCCGGAAGACCTGGGCCAGGGAGCCGGCCGCGTTGAAGCCGGGCAGCCCCCTTGGCTGCTTTCTTTCTTTGTGTGCTTTGGTTTCTTAGCGCTTCCTCTGGCTTCCTCTGGCCCCCTTCTCGTTCTTTGTTCATTCTTTTTTGGGCTGGCTTGTCCAGCCCCTATCCTCAATGGGCGAGCCCTTTCTCCTTGGCGGACCCGGCCGCCGCTCGATGGCCTGCCGGGCAAGCCGCTGGAGATCCAGCCAGCCGCTGCCATAAGCCCCGTGGACGTCGAGCGTTGAGCAGCTACAAAGCTACGCGGAAGAGGGATATAGAGTGAAGATGCTTGCTTCCTATGGGCGAGCCCTTCTTCCGGCCCGCCGCCTCGGGTAGCAGGGCGAGCAGCTCGGCTTCAACGTCGCCGGGTCCCTCGCTCAAGTCTTCCGAATGCGTTTGGCCATCTCGATGCAGGGGTCCCTTGCCTTCGCGGTTCACTTGCGCGCAGGCCGAGCTTTGGCGGCGGCCTCCGGCTTCCGTCAGGGCGACGTCTTTCCGCCGGCTGGCTACTCAGACTTGCACCTCCTGACTCGAGGTTACTGAGCGTTCCCTGGCTGATGTCTCAGTCTTAGTCCTTGGCACTCCGGCTCCTTCAGACCTTGTCCATTCCTTTGGGCTGGCCTTTCCCAGCCACCAGGCAATCTGGCCGCGCTTCCTTCTTCCAGGAGAGGGTGGCTGTATGTAAGAAGACAGCCTTTCCAGAAGGGGGCGAAGGGCTGGGCGAAGCATCCCGTCGCAGGCAGTCGTTTCTCGGGGTGGCGCGACGGTCGCGGCGAGAGCCTGGGGTCAACCTGCTCAAACCCGACAGCCCGGGGCCTGCCGCAGAGTAGAATCCTTCCGCCGCGCGTCAGTCAGTCCCGCTCGGCATGCCCCTCTCACAGCAACGGCGCAGCCGCAAAGGCGGATCCTGCGTTGCCGCGACGGGAGGATGTGACCGCCATCTCTGCCACTCCTGGCGCTGGCACTCCGGCGCCGCATTCTGCGGCGGCGCTCGCGGCAGCTGCGGCGGCGGCGGCGGCGGCGGCGGCAGCGGCGGCGGTGGCGGCCATTCTATAGAGCGTCTCGTTATCGTGTGGGTAGACGTGGCACGCGCCTGGCGCAGCCCCGCCTGATGGCGGCGGCAGAGCCCCCGCCCGGCGATGCACCGGCGGCCTGAGGGCCCCCGCGGCGGCGGCAGCGGGAAAGGCTCTCGTCTGGCCCCCGTCGCCACCGCGCCTGCGCCTTGGCGGCGGCCGCCGCGGCGGCGCCGAGAGCGCGCGCCGCGGCAGCCGATGGCCGACGACATGGAGCCCTTGGTCGATGTTCCGCTGGTTTCCAGCGCCGCCAACCGGGTGATGATTGCCGTGAGCCAGGTGAGGAGCCTCGCGACGCCCCTGCGCCGCTGCTGTTCACGGCGCCGTCTTTGGCGCTGTGCTTCGGCAGATGCGCTCTTCCGTAGCTGGAGCCTTTGGCCGGCCTCTGGCCGTCAGAGTCCATTGAGCCGGGCTGCTGGCAGCAGCCCTCGTCGTCTGTCGGTTAAGCATCGGCTGCGCTCCAGGCCGCACCGTCTCTGTCGCAGACGGCGACCGGGCGCAGAATACACAAAATACAAGTCACTAACCGGCTCTTACAAGGCTCATTGACACTGATGTTCCTCCCTCTGGAATGGCGGAGCAGGACCCCACACGCACCAAGGCGCTCATCAAGTGGACGTTGGGCAACGTCGCGACCAAGCCCGCGGACACTGTCGTCCTCCTGCATGTCATCACCAAATTGCAGTGCGGCGGTCGGTGGCCCAGCCCCTCCTTGCCATGCCCTGTGCGCTCACTGGCTCCATAACAGAGCTGAGGATGCTTTGACATCCCCAGATTAGCCCGATATACGAATTACAGTCACTTGCTGACTGATACCAGGCTGGCTCAGCGCCTTCAATCACAAAGGCGAAGAGCCGCACAATTGCTCTCTCCTCCTGTCTCGCCGGCCTTCTTGATCAGTCACCTAGCGCTGTTCTTCGGCCAACTCCAAGAAGATGGCTTTGTTGCACTGCTGCAGGCCTTGGCATTGTTCGGCCCGTCACAGAGGTCAGCGAAAAAATAACGGAGGAATACATTGAGAGAATGGTGGCCCCCTTCATGGTCAAGTGCAAGCAGATTTGCAACATCTGTGAGGTAAGCCGGGGCCTTGCCGCATGTTCCTGTGGCTCTGACCAAGTTCTCAATGTGAATGTCGAGCTCCAGCAAGCTGCGACAAATGATCATAGCATGAGACAATCTTATATTCAGCACAGATGTTGCCCTCATCTTCCAGGTGCCAGCTCAGATCTTGGTCGTGAGCAACGATTCAAAGGTGAGAGGTGTGCTTGACGAGGTAGAGCGACTCGGGGTCACCAGGCTGGTGATTGGTTTTCACGCAAGTGGGCAATTCAACAGGTACTACTTGCTGTCAACCTGACATTGGTTGGATATCTTGGCCGTATATCTTGCAGTCCGCTTCTAATGAGTCCTGGTGCTCTATTGGAGTGGAAAGCCCCCAGGGAGCTATCATCAGAAGAATGTTGTAGTGGGGCTGTGCAGTGATGTTATATTGGTTGTCCTTGACAGGATGATAAAGCGGATGTGGGGCACTGGTGCCAGCTGCGTGCGCGGAGCACCTCCCGGCTGCTCTGTCTGGGTGGTGGACAAGAGTGACGTCCTTCTCAAGAGGGAAATTGCAGGCGAGCCGTCAGGTCCAGTGCTTTTGCTGGCAAGCTCAGCGCTGGCACAAGACGGCAGCAACGCCCTGCTGGAGTCTCCAACCGATGCAGCTAGCCGGGGCAAAGAGGAGGTCGTGAACGTTGAGGACGAGCACACCGACCTCAGAGCGCCTCCTGATGCTCCGGGAACCCCGAACTCGGTCTCCAAGGAGACTCGCAGAGCTGCAGAGGCAGCCAGCAACGATTCTCTCGGAGGCAATGACGCTGTGCGCAGGCTCAGTCTGGGTGAGGAGCGTAGCATCTCAAACGGAGCCTTCTCTGCACGCTTGGGTGGGAGTGAGGCCAGCACTTCAGGAAGAGATAGCCCCAGGAGCAGTTCCTCGTCGCGAGTGCCAAAGGCCAAGTCAGATGAAGACGTCGGAGCGGCGCCTGCAAAGAAGTTGAACTGGTTGGCGAATGTCAATGCCAAGGATCTGAGCTCTCTCAGAGATGGAGCACGCCGCCAACCCGCTCGCACAACATACCTCGCAAAGGTGGCTCCGACGCGCTGGGAGTACACGGAGCCGCTAACAGTGAGCAAGATGGCATCTTTCTCCAGTGCTTCAAGCACGGCTAGTTGGCGCGGCTTTACCGACCAACTTGGACAAGTGGTCACAGCAGACGACCTCGCCCATCTAGCCGCTGTGCAAGCAGAAGAGGTAAGTGTTTGCTTAGCGGCTTCTGTGACTGTCCTCTTTTAAGACTAGCGCATGCAGTGCCATGTTGCAACTGACACGATTGCTATAAGTTGAGATCATCATCAGAGGACTTGAAGTCCTTCACTTTAAGTTCTCTTGAAGGCGTATACATTCGGAGCATGTCGCGTCCATTTATGATCTCAGTTGCAGTTGCCTGCGTCCTGACTTCTAGTAGGAAAAGTCTGGGCTGGATCGGACGGCAGCTTGTAGTTCGTTGTGTACCCTGGACAAGGGTGGAGGTCCACCTGCAGAGATCAAGTCTTATATAGGGGCCAATCAGGGCAGATATTGATGGCAATTGTGATCAGAAGAATGGCATGATTGACTTGGATGATTGGGCCGGCTGCTCCTCCCTGCAGAAGAGGGTGAAGAAGGTGCTGGAGCTTGCTGAGGAGAGGGTGAGGCAGGCTGAGCTAGCTGCCAAGAAAGCAGAGGAGGCAGCAGTGCAAGCTACAAGGGACGTGGAAATCCTGGGAGCCCGATGCAGGGAGGCTGAAGCTGCGGTGGCAGAAGCAGAAGATCAGGTATAGCCCTAGCCCTAGTCACCCTAGCCATGTGACCTAGGTGCGCAAGAGGCACTCAGAGCGCTTGTTTTTCAACCCTACTACTGCCTCTTGTCCAGCTCTTTCAGAGCCGATTTTTGCAAAGTCTGGCATTGTCTCGACTGTACTGGGCGATGCGGCTCATCACGCGCTTGCAAGAGCTCCTTCTTGAGCATTGTTGTTGTAGCGCACGAGGCAGGCCAGCTCCAAGTGTGCAGGTTGATTCTGCGATCCTTACAAGCTTTCTGCATACGCAGGCCAAAGACCACAAGAGCATGGTGGCTGAGGCACAGAGGATGAAGGACGAAGCTGTGGCAGCAGCACGGCTTGCTGAGGAACTTGCTGAATCTGAGAGCAGGAAGCGAGAGGAGGCCCTGGCTGCAGCGAAGCAGGCCAAGTTGGCTGCCGATGTTGAGGAAAAGCGACGGCAAGAAGCTGAAGCAACACTGGTGCGTCAATCGTTTGAGGAGCTTGCGTCTGCTGCTGGCTTGGTTTGAGCAATGAGAGGTTGTAATCAATGCAGGCTCTAATCGCTGGAGGCTTGGACTTTGGTGAGTGCTTGCAGACCAAGTTGCTGCAAAGGCAAGCATATCGACAGTACTCTTATGAGGATCTGGAAGCTGCAACAAATTCATTTTCTGCTGATAGTTGCATTGGAGAGGGTACATTTGGCCGGGTGTACAAGGGCGTACTCCATCATACCAAGTATGCCATCAAGGTTTTGAAGAATTCAAATCTGCAGCAAGCACAGGAAGAGTTTCAGAGGGAGGTCAGTTCCTAGGACACACTTTGCAGGCTCTGGCATGTACCAACACGAATGTTGGCAGGTTAGTAAAGTATCTGCGCTGAGTGACGGCTCAAGTTTACTTTAAGAAAAACGAGGCCCTTTGACCAAGTTAAAGGGTTAAAGGGCCTCGTTCTCAGTTAAGGATATGCGTGTGGCCATGTAGATGGAGATGCTGTCACGTATTCACCACCCGCATATGGTCATGCTCCTCGGCTGCTGCCTGGGCCCCGAGCACTTCTGCATAATCTATGACTACATGGAGAACGGCAGCGTTGAGGACCGGCTCCAGTGCTTGCAGGGCACGCCGCCGCTCCTTTGGCACACTCGGATAAGGGTTGCTGCTGAGGTGGCCTCGGCCCTCGTCTTTCTCCACTCATCACCGGAGCATATACTTCATCGGGATGTGAAGCCGGCCAACATTTTTCTTGATCGCAATTTCGTTGCTAAGCTTGGGGACGTTGGATTGGCGTGCCTGATGAAGACTGCTTATGATTCGGGGATGTCGCATGGCTACCAAACGTGGCCGGTCGGCTCCTTTGGTTACATCGCCCCGGAGTTTCAGCGCAGTGGGGAGTTTGGGACCTTCACCGATATTTACAGCCTCGGCATGGTGCTCCTCAGACTGCTGACCGGTCAGGACTCAATGGTCAGGAAGGTCCTAGAAGCTGTGCAGAAGAAGAGGATTGCTGATATCTTGGATCCGAGTGCTGGCAATTGGCCCCTGAAGCTGGCCACGAAGGTCGCAGAGGTCGCCTTGGCCTGTGCCGAGATTGACAGGACGAAGCGCCCAGATCTTGCAAGTGTGATTTTGCCGAAGCTCGCTGCCTGCCGCGACGAAGCGGAGTTGGCTGCGCAAGAGGATGCGAGGCGACGCCCCATGGAGGATGACGTCATACCCAGCAGCTTTTTCTGCCCAATCACACGCGTATGTTCTCTTATCAATGATCCTTGTCACAGGTCCTGACAGTATATGTACACATGTGCTCCTTATGCATCGCCTTATGATGACCTGCTCTTGGCAAGCTCGTCACCCTGTGGCGGTTTGTTGGTTCTTGAGCACCAAAGGTGCAAGGATTCTTCACTGACTCAGTTGCTGGTTGGAGTTACAAGCAGGACGTGATGGTGGATCCAGTGTTTGCTTCGGATGGCCACACGTATGAGCGCAAGTCCATACAGGAGTGGCTGGCCGCACAGGCCAAGGCAGGCGTTGACCCTCCGAAGTCACCCATGACCAACCTCCGCCTCTCCAGCAAGCAGCTGACTTCCAACCACTTGCTGCGGTCCATGATATGCGAGTGGGAACAGAGGCGGCGCCAGCACCAGCTTGATGTGCAAGCAGAGAGGATTGCGCAGGTCGACCTGGCCGTGGCCGTGGGCTCTTGGGATCATACGTCATCCAGCAGCAGCTCAGATTCTCTGAAGTCTGTCTGAGCCCTTGGAGCTCTCCTTCACTCTCTTCTGTCGCTTTCTTGAAATTATTGTCCCGACCTCCAAGTTATGTCAGATGTCACCCTTGTTCCTTCTTGTAGAGTAGTGCACTGCCATTTGCCACATAAGTTTTTTAATATATATATATATATATATATATGAAAATCATTTTTACGTGAGCTTAAAATAGGCTACCCAGGAGTTTATACAGATTACCTAGCAACTGCTCGTACACGGCGTGAGTGACAGGTTGTGCCGCATGAATAGTCCCATACTGTTGTGACCATGCAACCATGACAAGGTTGCAGTGTAGATTACTAGCTCTGCAGCTTGATGTCTGCACAATCGGAGGAATGTGGGTTCTGTGCTTCCATCTTGGACCCCAATCAACTTGCACATCTTGACACAAGTGCGTGCTTGCCTACCACAAGAGTGCCCTGGCTCTGGAGTCTCCGGCACATTGCTAGAGCGAAAGGTGACCTCCTCCTCACCCCCAGCCACAAGGTAGCGCTGTGGTTCACCCATTTCCCAGCCAAGGTTGTGGGTGGGATTCTTACCAGAGCTGAGTCAGTTGCCCTTTGTGGGTAGCTCCGTCTGCTGACCTGTCGCGCTGGGACAAGTCACGTGCGCTTGTACTGCAAGGAACATGTTCTGCCACAGTGCTTGGACGAGTCATGGCAGACACTGTCACCACTAAGTGCTTTGATCGCAGGAGTTTCCAACGATCGGCCGAGAAGGCGGGCAACAAAATCCGCCAAGCGGTGGGTGCCAAGCAGCGAAGGCTGCAGAGCATCTCGCTGGCGAGGAGTCTGTCGCGCTTGTAGTCCACGTCCATGGGGCGCTGGGACTGGCTGGCACTCCAGAGGTTCGTGCAGCGTATTGTAGGGCAGCAGAGCGAGCAGCCCGACCTTAACGCCATCATGTCGCTTGCTCGGGTGTACAGAAGGCACCTTGTCATCTTCCTGCAGCGTTCCTTGGCTTTTTGCCATGCACTTGCGGGCAGGCCGCACCTTGGTTGCTGCCTCCTGGTTTGACAGGGCAATGCTTGTTCGCTTCGCCCTCTTTTTACTTGGATTTGCGCTTGTTGATCAGAAGTAGTTGAGCGACCATTCGCAGAAGTCACAGAGAGTAGTCTTATGTTGTTTGCGCCTACCGGCCCTTGCAGATCTTGCTCATTGCCTTTGCCAGCCCCTGGTCTCTACAGGCTAGCAAATTTTTTTTGGGCTGGCCTCTCACATCCTTTTCGGGCTGGCTTTTCACAGCCCCTGGGCCCCGTTGGATGAGCTTGCCACTTCTCACAGCCATTGCCTTACATTGAAGAGCTGCTTCTTTCTTAGTCTAAGCTGCAGGCTGGGAAGAATAGAAAGAAGAAGTGAGCTCTTCAAAGCCAGCCCGTGTGAAAAGCCAGCCCGATAACAATTGACCAGGTCCGAAGACGCCTGAACGCGCTGAACAACATATGTAAGCAAGTATCATGTAGGATAACGCTATGACCTGAACCCTAAATCTTGGTTACCTCTACTTAGCAGCCGAAAGTCAGAAAGATTAAGCCGCCGGAAAGCAGTCCCCTTGACGAAGGCTAGAAGCTGCAGCTAGAGCACGACCGGCATGCAGGTGCCAGGCATGGGCCACGGAATGCTGGAGCGGAGCTTAGTGAAAGGAGGGGAGCTTAGTAACCCCGGGTTATCACAGCAAGTCGGCGTAAGTTGCAGCTGGAAAAGAGGCGCTGCGACGAAACCCAGAGGCAGCAGCAATAGCACGGCCTGCCCGCAAGTGCACGGCGTGAGCCAGGGAGCGTTGAGGGAGACAGAGACATGCGGAATAGAGGTCCAGCCACTGAGACCCGACAGCAGAAGATGCTTTCTACAGGGGCGGGGGGCTGTTAAGAAAACAAGCCCAGAAAGAGTGGATATGGCCCCAAGAAGAAAGAAGAAAGTGCTCGCCCATAGAGAAGAGGGGCTGGCAAAGCCAGCCCAAAGAGAATGGGCAATGTCCAAAGCCAAAGAAAGAGGAGCCGGAAAAGGACTACACAATAACGCACAAGACGATGCAGAGGGAAGCTCAGTACCCCGCGAGTGAGCAACATCAAGTCTGAGTAGCTCGCTGCAGGGCAAGAAGAAAGAAGAGCTCGCCCATAGAAGAGAGGGGCTGGCAGAAGCCAGCCAAAAAAGAATGGACAAAATCCAAAAGAAGGGAAACACACTAGCTAGGCATCGAGACAACTAGACATGACGGAACCACACGAAGTTCAAAACCCGCGGGTGAGCAACATGAGGTCAGAGTAGCTCGAAGCTGGAAAAGATGCAGCCGGAAAGGACTACACTACAAAGCACGAGACGGTACAGAGGGAGATTCAGATGGATGCTTCGTATCCACGTGTGAGCAACAGCAGATCAGAGTAACTCGAAGCAGGAAATGCGGCACTCTGCCGAGACCCGGAAGCAGCAGCCCTAGCACGGCCAGCGCGCGCATGGACCGCATGAGCCAAAGAGAAAGTGCTCGCCCGTTGAGGATAGGGGCTGGAAAAGCCAGCCCAAAAAAGAAGGAACAGAGAACGAGAAGAGCGCTGTAGCGAGACCGCCAGCCTCATCCGAAAGACCTGCGCGAGGGAGCCGGCAGCATTGAAGCCTGGCGAACCCGACCGCCGCTCGACGGCCTCCCGGGCAAGCCGCTGGAGGAGATCCAACCAGCCACTGCCGAAGGCCCCGTGTACGTCGATGGCCGGTGCCGCGAAGGCATCGCCTGGAAATAAAAAGAAGCGCGGCCAGATTGACTGGTGGCTGGGAAAGAAGGTGCTCGCCCATTGAGAAGAGGGGCTGGCAAAGCCAACCCAAAAAGAATGGACAATGTTCAAAGCCAAAGAAAGAGGTGCTGAAAAAGGACTACACTACAAAGTGCAAGATGGTGCAGAGGGAGATGCAGATGGCTGCTCAGTATCCACGTGTGAGCAACAGCAGATCAGAGTAACTCGGAGCAGGAGAAGCGGCACTTTGCCGAGACCCGGAAGCAGCAGCCATAGCACGGCCAGCCCGCGCGTGGACCGCATGAGCCAAAGAGCGCTGCAGCGAGACCGCCAGCCTCATCCGAAAGACCTGCGAGAGGGAGCCGGCAGCATTGAAGCCTGGCGAACCCTGCCGCCGCTCGATGGCCTCCCGGGCAAGCCGCTGGAGGAGATCCAACCAGCCACTGCCAAATGCCCCGTGTACGTCAATGACCAGTGCCGCGAAGGCATCGCCTGGAGGGTGGTCAGAGTACTTGCGCGGAAAGGCCAGCCCAAAGCAATGGACAAGGTCTGAGGGAGCCTGATTGCAAACAACTAGGATTAAGACATCAGCCAGGGAACGCTCAGTCTGGGGGGTGGTCAGAGTACTTGTGCTCCTCCGCAAGACGGTACATAGGGAGATGCAGATGGCTGGTCAGTATCCACGTGTGAGCAACAGCAGATCAGAGTAACTCGGCCGAGACCCGGAAGCAGCAGCCCTAGCACGGCCAGCCCGCGCGTGGACCGCATGAGCAAGAGCTGTCCGCCGAGCCATTCGTTTTGGCCTCGCAGGGGTTTCCCGTGTTCTTTTTCGGGCTGGTTGTTCCAGCCCCTATTCTCAATGGGCGAGCACTTTTTCCCGTGCTGCCCAAGCTCTGGACCCAGCCACCCTAGCACCTCACGACGCTGAGACCCTTGCTGCTCTCAGGGAGAAGAAAGAAAGTGCTCGCCCATTAAGAATAGGAAATGCGTGTATATCAAGAGATGGGGAGGCCATGTGTGGCCTAGTACAAAGGCAAGCACATTGGACAAATGTACGTCACCTGCTGCTAAGCTGACCCGCTCAGTAACCACGAGTCAGCACATAGAGGTCGCTAGCTGACGCTCGAATACCGGACGGCAATTGACTAGCTCTTGTGCCAGCAGCTAAGGCTAGGGGAGAATAGGGGCTGGAACAACCAGCCCGTCTCAGGACCCTCCACTCCCCTGCCCCAAGCCCCCTACCCTGGCTGCCGAGGAGTTCCAGTCCCCCGACCTTGGTGGACCTCAACCCAGCAGCCCTTCGGATAGCGTTGGTGCAAAGCCGGAAAGCAGCGGCTGGAGGGCCCTCGGGCATGCTCTTTGAACACCTTCGCGAGCTATGGCTGGACGACGAGGCGGGTGACTTTAGTCTGCTGCACAAAGTGTGCCAAGCGGTGGCGCGCGGCCTTCTCTCACCCAAGGCCCGGGCGGCACTCACCAGCAGCACCCTGCTCGCTCTCTCCAAACCCACCGGAGGCGTCCGACCAATTGCAGTGGGCGAGGTCCTTACCCGACTGGTTTCGAAGACCCTATTCCAGCAGAACAGAGAGGCGGCGCAGCTCCACTTCTCCCCCCACCAGTTTGGCGCAGGGCTGTCTGCGGGCGCGGAGACAGTGATTCATGGTCTACGTGTTGCCCTGGATTGCAATCCCGATTGGATGGCCCTGTCAGTGGACGTGAAGAATGCGTTTAACAGCGTTGACAGACGTGTCATCGCCGAGGAGCTGCGCACGCATTTTCCCTCCCTCATCCCTTTCATCCGGTGCTCCTACGGAGCACTCTCCCGCCTGCTCTGGGGAGTGGGCACGTCACAGGTGGTCTTGCAATCCAGCACAGGCATCGGCAGGGAGACCCTTTGGGTGGGTTCCTGTTGCACTGGCACACCTACGGGCGCAGCGTAATACAGCGGAGGCCCACCCTGCTGTGCTAATCCCAAGCTACGCCGACGACACCACCATGGTGGGACCCCCGACTGAAGTCACCAGCGCTTACAGCACGTTGGAGGGCGAGCTCAACAGCCTTGGCCTCAACATCCGGCCCGAGAAGTGCTCAGCCTGGTCTCCAGCCGGCATCCCTCCCTTCATCAAGCTGCCTGCTGGGTGCCAGACCCCACCACTCGACATGGTGGTGCTTGGAGCCCGGTTGGGGGCTGCTGCGCATATGGAGCAAGTTGTGGAGTCCACCCTTGAGAACCATCTCCATCTCCCGTCCCTCCCTCCTTACAGGACGCGCAGCTTGCGGTGGCCATCCTCACCCGCTGTGTGGCCCAGCGTCCCACTTACCTGTTGCGGACTGTACCCCCCGCCTCCGCACTAAGCGCCATCTACTCTACCGTGGACTCCAGACTGCAACAGGCTCTTCACGGCCCAGTGGACCATCCCAATTTATTCGCCACGCCGGCTGCCATCCTACAGTGTACCCTTCCTACCAGCAAAGGCGGCCTTGGGTGCCGTCCACTGGCTCGCCTGTCCCAAGCAGCTCACCTGGGTTGCTGGGCCCGAGTGGCCTCCACCATCTCCAGTCGCTTCATCCTGAAGGGCCAGGCTGTTTCAGCACCCGCTATAGCGGGTGTTGCAACGGGGAACCTGCCCTTCCAGCTTTCCGTAACCGCAGCACTGCATGACCTCTCGCGCTCTTTACCAACACTTGCAGAGGGTCATGTAGATTTTGCGGCATGGGCACGCTGTTCTGACAGGACAGCGCAGGCGCACTACACTCACGCTGCAGACGTGCAGGCCGCCTCTGAATTGAAGGGACTGCTCAAGAACAATGGACGTGGCCTCACCTGGCTCCTTTCCATCAGCTCCCCGAGCTTGTCTGAGTGGCTAAACGCTCTGCCAATATACGAGTCCCTTCGGCTCATAGACAACAACCTGTTTCGTACAGCGCTCCACCACCACCACGGCCTCCCCCCCCCCTTGCTTGGCTGGCATCCGCCAGTGCGAGTGTGGCCACATTGCCCATGACAAGCTCCATCTAGCTGCTCATATGCTGAGATGTGTTGAGGGGGGTGAGCGCATTGCCTCCCACGACTTACTCAGGGACACTATGTTCGGAATTGTGCAAGAGGCGGGGTATCATCCGGCGATGGAGGTGTCCGGCATCATGCCAATCTCCTCAAGGAGCGGCAAGCCATATGTGCGGCGTCTGGACGTGGTCGCCACCCTCCGGGGCGGGGGGCCTCGTCTGCTCCTGGACGTGGTACTGATCGACGCGTACAAGGCTGGCTCACCCATGTCAGCCGTGTCTGGCTGGGCCACGTCCAGCGCGGAGCGCAAGAAGGAGCGGCACTACCAAGACCATCCCCGAGGGGACCATCTTCATCCGTGTGCCATTGTTATCTACGGAGGCCACGGCGTAAAATGGTCCTCCCTGATCCAGCATCTGGCCTGGCTGGTTGATGCGCGTCGTCGGAGTCGGGGGGGCAGCTTGGGCCACTCCAGCACTCCGCAGGCCTTAGTTGCATATTCGAGACTTCGGCTCTCACTTGGTTTGCAGCGCTCGCAAGCATTGGCTCTTCACCAATGTGCAGGACGCGCTTTAAGTCAGGCCTCCGGCTTTCGTGGCGGCGCTCCAGCTCCCCAAGTTAGCTTGTCGGATTTGTTTGTGCTCACCCGTGGATACTGATGTCACCTTAGGCACCTTGGTTTCGTTGTCTATATTATGTAGCCCTGTTTACTTTGCCCTAAGCTCCGCCTGAACAATGTATCGGCTTGACTTGGCCTCCATTTCATGTCATGCGCCCGGCGCGCCTTCTCTCCGCAAGAAGAACGTGCTCGCCCGTTGAGGATAGAAGAAAGTGCTCGCCTGTTGAGGATAGGGGCTGGGTAAGCCAGCCCAAGCAAGAGGCCCAAGGGCCAAAACCACAAAGCTGATGCCAAGAGAGAAGGCGCGCGGGGCGCATGAATTGAAAGGGAGGCCAATTCAAGCCAATACATTGTTCAGGCAGAGTCGAGTGCAGACTAAACAATGTTACATAATACGGAGACCTAATCTAAGGTACCTAAGATGACATTAGTACCCACGGGTGCGCACAAACAAATCTGACAAGCTAACTTGGGGAGCTGGAGCGCCGCCACGAAAGCCGGAGGCCTGACTTAGAGCGCGCCCTGCACGTTGATGAAGAGCCAAGGACACGACAGCGAGTGGGCGCTTGGTGACCCCGAGGCCAGTGGAAGGAGCAAGGCTGGGAAGCGGCGACAGCTTCAGCCACGTGTCGGCGGCTGTGGGGCCCGCGCGGGAGGGGGGGGGGCCGCGTGAGGACCGACCCTCCCTCCAATCCCAAAAAAAAACAAAAATTCCGCCCGCGGGCGCGCGGGGCGAGAGGGAGGGGGCCCGGGAGCGAGTCTGCGGTAACGCAACCGAGGCGTCCGCGGGGAGGGAGGGCGGGGCCCGGGGGAAGAGGGAGAGTGCCGAGCCGTCCCCCCTCCCCCACTCAAGGTCCGCGCTGGTCAGCGCTGCAGCGGCGGCAGCGGCGGCGGCGGCGGCGGCAGCGGCGGCGGCGGCGGCGCTGGGATGGCGGAGGCACGGGGGATGTTTTAGGGTTAGGGTTAGGGTGTGAGGGTTAAAGGGGGGGGGGGGTGGTTTGTGTCAGATTCCTCCGCAAAACCCCGCTCGCTCCCTCGCTCGCCTCCGCCTCGCCGCGGGTCTGCGCCCTCCTCGGCCGCCATGGCGCGGCGCTACGACTCGCGCACGACCATCTTCTCGCCCGAGGGCCGGCTGTACCAGGTGGAGTACGCCATGGAGGCCATCAGGTGCG
>WELB01000265.1:146646-160519 GCA_009602725.1 Spirogloea muscicola | reverse complement strand
CCGGCGGCGGCGGCGACGACGCGCGTGACGACGCCGCCGCCGAAGGTGGCGCAGAGTCGGCCGCCGCCAGCGGCGGCAGCGCCCCGGCCGCCATCAAGAGCCCCATCGGCGGCTCTAACGGCCTGCCGGGATCGCTCCTTGTGCCGACGGTGAGCCCCTCGGACTCTCAGGCGACGCCACCGAGCTCCATGGCGTCGAGGCCTTGACAGCTTATTTGCGCCATCCTCTTGATCAGACGCTCTTTGCAGGAGAAGACGCTGCCTCCACCGCCACCGCCGCCGCAACCACCACCACCGCCTCCAGTGCCACCACGAGCACCGCTGCTTCTGCAGGCGCTTGGGTAGACGGCGGCTACAGCAAGCCCTCCAAGGGCACGCCCCCAGGCCGGGCCGGCCTGTACCGCACGCCCATCTCGGGCGGTGTCCAGACCGCTACCTCCTCGCATGGACTCCCGCACCCCGCCGTCGCCGTGCGCAACCTTGTTGAGCAGGTGAGCAACAGCCCTCCAATGACACGCTCGATGTTTGTCGAGACCATACTGCATCTGCTGTCCTCCACGACTTGTTTCCTGCACGAGCCTTAAACCCCTAGGTACTGAATGCTCGAACCACTGTAGCTGGACTTAAACCCCTGTAAGCTACATGTTGACCTCTGGGCCCTACTGCTTGACCCGCTGTGACAAGCTTTGGCGAGCTCCCTGCCCGTTGCCCTTGATCTTAGGCCAAGTATGCCCACCTGTGCACAATCATGTCGCGGATGCACCACCGGCGCCGGGGCTACCCATTTGGCTCCCTCGTTGACTTCGCAACCGACGAATTTGGACGTGAGTCTACGCCTTAGACAGCAGATTGCAAGTGCTCACTTCTTTGACCAGGAGTTACTTGCTGGCGCCCATCACTTTGGCAAGACAATTGCTGGTACTGAAGAGCCTAAGTACTCACACTCTTACTAAAGAGTGTGAGTTTCCGAATCTGTGAAGTACAAGATTCACGAAGGCTGGTGCAGCCACTTGCTTACTATGGTTCATCCGCTCGCTGCAGATCCGGTGTTCTCGCTCTCCCCGCTGGCCATCCACACGCGCAACCTGCTCGCTGACCCACGGTGTACACTCGTCGTGCAGGTCTGCGGAATCTCAAGTTGGGGCCTCTCTGCTTGCACTTCTGAGGCACAATCTATCTAGACTGCGCTTAGCAATTTGGCTCCTTGCCATCAGAGAGCTGCTGGCTAGTGGCTGCAAGTACAGTACAATTTATTGCTATGGTTGCATCAGCATCTTACATGCCCCTGTCTGGGAGCTCGTTGCCTGAACACCTCAAGCAGGCTGAGATTAATTCCTGATATCTGTGGCGGGGTTTTAAGATGCCTGGTTGGAGCGGTCTGGCCAACGCGCGCGTGACAATCTTTGGCGACGTGTATCCCCTTCCCCCTGAGCAGCAGGTTAGCAGCTGACTTCCCAAGACCAAATACAACGGCTCCTTACTTCAGTGCTCTTTTTCAGACATGCTCAGCTGTCTCAAAACTGATGTCAAGTAAGTCTTGCAACAGGAATGGGCGCAGAAGCAGTATACAAAGAAGCACCATCACGGAGCATCGCAGCAGTGGGGCAACTTCTACTTCTATCGCATGGAGGCTATCAGGTACTTCTGCTCAACATGATGCCAGTAAGACGGACAGGGTTTGTTGGTTTTGATTGCTATCAAAGTGGCCAGTTTGTCTGTCTATGTGAGCACTGCTTTGGGCCGACTGCAGTATCAGAAGGGTTCGGTCCTGCTGGAAAACTTCCGTCGCTAATAACCTGAAGCACGCATTTTGACTTCCTGCTCAGTGACATCTACTTTGTTGGTGGATTTGGGACTGTTGCTTGGATTGACCTCAAAGAGTACAAGGCCTCTCAGCCTGACAAGATTGCGGCCTTAAATGCAGAAGAGACCTTGCAAGTAAGTTGCAAATGCATGTCCGCAGAGCCTGACTACTGCCAATATTCAGAAGTGACTTTGGAGCAGCTAACCTTCAATATCTATCCACTGGGATGCAGGAACTGAATGGGAGATTCTCCAAGCCTTTGAGGACGTTCCTGTCCTTAAGGGAACGAGAAGGGAAGAAGCTTGACGACGCAGCGCTTATTTCCATAGACAGCAAAGGCGTTGACGTGCGCGTGCGGCAAGGCGCTCAGGCAAGTCCAAGAGCCACAGTAAAAGCTCATCCTTCCGTTGTCAGGCCCCGTATCTACTGGCGCTGACGGGATACAGCAGCAACATACCAGACAATCTGCTATAGACAAGAGGACTGACTGTGGTGCAAGCTCCGGCCTTAGTCTACGTCTCCGTAAGAAAAATATGCTTTGCTTTGTGTGCGGAGCCTGACTGCTGGTTTCCTTGTTGGACTGCTGTCGCCGTAGCTGACCTGAGAGTCCATGATTGCTATGTCATGCAGTTCAACGTCCAGCGGGTGTCCTTTGAGGAGGGCTCTTCAGTGGACACGCTAGAGCATGCCATTGTGGCGCTGAGTAGGATACTGGAGCGCTCATCGTGTAGCTGAGGTGCTGCTGTGGATAAGTTGGTAGTCGAGCTGGTGCCTGACAAGCATTGGGCTGCATTTTGCTCCTTGTGTGTGCAGCTCTACCACCTTATCAAACGAAATTTTGTTTCACGGTCTCACAGACTAGCTATGCATTACGCAATCAAGTATCACAGTGCGGTCAAGTAACACAGTGTGCTTCCACTGCATCGAGAAATCTTTCTAGTTGAGAGATCAAGGATACTCCTGTGACAGCTGAGGCGAATTGAACGAATGAAGACCGGGAAGGATCTCCTCTGTCTGCTAGCATGGCACAATAGTTTGAATGTGTACGCAGCGGTGGCAAGACTAAGCTCCTGACACAATGCCGCTTTGCTACACAAGCTGAGGCGTTATGCTGTACTCAACCAGGTAAATTTTGTACATTAAATATTTAATTACAAAGTGCATCACTCAATAGTTGGCCTGCCCTCGCCGCTCCAATGATGCCTCCAGCATCATCCTTGCTTCCTGCGCGATCTTGGGCAGGCTGATGGCATCGCAGCCGCCGCAGCCAACCCTCAATATGTCATCCTGGTCTACGAGACCTGTGCAAACATCGTGCACATCCAAGCTTCCCTCCTGGCACATCACGATGATAAGCTGTGTAAAGAGTCTGCTTACGCAGACGAGGCACGGCAAGCATATTATCAGAGTCAGGTATCAGCATCCTGGCAGGTCCATTGCGAGATTGAGCCTACATAGGAGGGTGTACCTCCACTCTTCTCAAAATTTCTTCGACTTGTTTGGCATTTGCCACGTTCCGGCCAGCGCCTGAGCCCATGGCCGTTGCCGCTCCGACGGCATTGGCCAGCGCAATCGTTGCACATGGATCGTTGCCACCCGCGTATCCCAGGACAATGGCAGCTCCAAAGCTGTCCCCGCACCCAACTGTGTCCACCACATCGACCTGTACTTCAAAAGCCACGACCTTGCTCCATCAGTTGCCCAGTCTAACACTGGCAGCAGTGTCGTGATCAGGGATTGCATTAATGCATTCAATTTGCCTCTATATTGCGAAGGTAAGGCTTGAGGGAGCATGTTGGATTATGGGCGTCAGCAACGACCCGCAACCCCGAACCCTGAAAACATCAACATCTGGAATGCTATAAGCAAAGACTCTGCCCTCTCCGCCCTGCAAAGGTGAGGTTGAACATAGAGCTAATGTAAGGGTTGGTTACACGAAGAAGTACATTCCCACTTAACTATGATGGGAGGTGAGCCTCACCTTGAACCCAGGGATCGCATATACGTCTTCCCTTGTGACAAGTATGCACCCCATCTCCCCTCGCTTTACCACAACCCACTCCGTGCTGCCTCCATCTCCGAGCAAGTCCTTCCCAGACTTGACAGGATCTTTGATCCCTGTCAAGGCCTCAGCCTGCACCAGTCTGTCCTCCGTCAGCTTTGTGCAGAGTTTGATCCCCTGTACCGGTTGCCGGCTCAAGGGTTGATGCTGCAAGCTGAGCACAGATTGACAAGTCAACATATTCACTCTGAGCTTGATAGCAAAATCTAGAGCTTGATAGTAAGCAATTTCCACTGACACTTCCAGAAGCGCAGCCAAACTTTAGCAGACTTTTGGGCATTGCCGTGCGTACCTCGTTGGCCGTCAGAAGGACCACGTTGCTTAGGCAGAGCAGCCGCTTGAGGGCGTCCCTCTGCTCGGCCGTGCCTTGGGACAGGGATCGGGCTCGTGGGCCTGGATCGAAGAAGATGGCGCAGCCAGCAGACCGTGCCGACGCTATGGACGCAAGAATGGTTGCGGGTTGGAGCTCGTCAAAGACAAAGCCATTGCACACAAGAGCCTTCGCGCGCCGCACAATTGAATCCACAGTTGCTGGCAGCTCTCTGATGCGGCTGAACGCTGGGCTCTCGTTGAAGTCAAAGCGGCTGTGCAGCACACGCACGCCACATGAGCAACATCAAAACATGAATCCTCCATCTTCAAACACAAGTATTGGATTCATCTTGCGGGATGCTCAAGCTCCTCAGAAGAACTTCAATTGCTTTCAGTCCTACTGGCATTGCACCCTGACCTTTGCTGATTATACATCTTTGGGTGGCTAACAACCAGGCATATTGTATGCAGTCATTGCCACTATCCTCTTAGTCCAGGGCGAGCCTGACTTGATGCAAATACCTTGAAAAGGCGTGGCGCTTTTGCGGGTCAACCATGACCCAGCACACGAGCGTCTGCCCGTCATAGTCGTCCTCCCCAAGCGGGCCAACGACCTCATCCCCAATCTCCACGACCTTGATGCCCTCGCTGGCCAGCACGCGCAGCATGAAGTTGCCAAACACCTCCTTGCCCAGGTGTCCCAGAGCGACGCAGCGGAGGCCGAGTCTCGCAGCGGTGATGGCGAAGTTCGAGTTGCCGCCTCCTTCCCAAGCTGACTGCACGTTGACGAATAAGTTGACGCAATTGAGAAATCTTTCGTTCAGATAAAGGCCGACGCCGACTAGCACAATGGCTTACATGGCCGTCCTTCTGAGTTGAGCATAAGTAAGAGAAGAGGCTGGATAATACTGCACAAATTCAGCAGCCATTAAGTTGCTAACTGCGACCCCTGCCTTGATCCAGTGTGATCTCAGAGTCATGATATCAATTTGTCTCAGTGTCGTTGGTACCAACCTCGTCTGGCGGCGTGGCCGACAAGCGCTGCATGTACTCCCATTTCTCATGGCGGCTGGCAGCGGGCAGCGCTGGGACGTTGACGACGACGTCCACGCACAGGTTCCCAAGGGTCACAACGTCGACCTGACTGATGCTCCTAGTGGCCTCCGCCGGCTGCGTGCCAACCGCCGAATGGCTTCGCGCTTTGTGGCGCTGGCCGAAAGCCTCGGCGTCCCTGCGACACGAAGCTGAGACGATGTAGCTCCACTGCCTTAAGTGCATCCCGCCGTTGCTGGACGGGACGACGGGAAGCGAGGCCGATGACGGAGCTCTCGCCGCATTGAGGCCATCCGCAAGTGGTGGCTCTAAGACCGCAGCCAGGCCTGGGTGACCTCTGCCATGACGGCGAGCAAGCTCCTGGCGCTCGAGGCTGGCGCACCTGAAAGCGTGGGCGGCGCTGGCCCCGTGAGCTGCGCCGCAGCCAGCGCCGCTGCGAGTCAGCCTCGCCGCGCTGCGCATCCGCCACCGGCAGCGCCCGGATGGGTGTCCNCGCCGCCGCGATCGCCGGCGGGCGTCGCGCCGCCGATCGCGGCGGGCGGGGCGGGCCAGCCCTGCGCTCGCTAACCCATCTCCATTAGGAACCTCGGATTTACGGGCCGCGCGCATTTGGAACATCAATTGCTGCTGACTTGAAGCTAATGGCTTTCAATCAGACACTCACAGGCATCTTAACCGCTGCCTTAGTAGCCTAACAATCACTTTATCGGCTGCAGCCAAGCACACGGGCTCTGCCACTAGCCGCCGCCGCCGCCGCCGCCGCCGCCAAGCCCGCCGCCGCCGTCCTTGCCCGGTGCGGCCTCGCGCGCCACGCGCTGCTCCACATCCTCGGCTACCGACTGCTGCCTGCCTCACTGCGGCGCCTGGGACCCGCGGCCGCTCCTGCTGCCGTGAGCCCGACTCAGCTCCTCAGGCCCGACTCCAGCCAGAGCGGCTGTCCGGCGCGCGGCGGAAAATCAGCCTGCTCCTGAAGCCGCCTCGACGCAGCGCCAGCGAGTGCCAACCGCTATCATTCCAATCGCTGTGCTGATCAAATGTGAGGCCGCGTGTGAGTAGACTGTCATGGCGGCAGCTATCCTGTACTCAATCCGAGCAGCGCTTCAAGACTTGAGACGTAATCGCGGCTGAGCTCTCGCAGGACCAAGGATTGCTCTTACAGAAGTCATATCAAGCCTATTTGCAACTTTCCACACATTCTCGAGCACCTCCATGACACCCACAGTTGGCATCAGTATTTCCCGTATTCACTTGCACCGGCTATCAACTAATGCTCGAGTTGAGGGCTGCAGGAAGCCGCAAAACATGCCTGCTGCATCCACATTTACATAGAGTGGGCCGAAGACATTATGATGGATAGCGGGTCAGGCAAGGAAGTCCGAGAGGGTATATCTGCGGTGAGTCCCGATGATACTGGCAATGGGCTTGTGGACGCCTTGCAAAGAAGTCAGAATGGCGAGCAGAGCGCCTGCATGGCGCCCCGGTGGTTTACACCCCTCAGGTAAGAGGAGTCTTGGTCCAAAAGCAGCAGCAAGATCATGACACCGTACCTTCAGATGCTCTGCTTCATATGCGCGCACCTCGCACATGGCCTTGTCGTCATAGCTGGGGCTCAGCTGCTCATCGAAGTTCGCATGAGCAGCATGGGCCACCACAACGTCGAAGCAACCCCCTACATGCACGTCAGTAAGCGCAGCAGCCCTTCCCCTGATAGAAATATGCGGGACACTGCAGGCTCCTGGGGATCTTTTGTATGATCAACATGCTCAACTATGTAGATAGGGGGGCCATAGCCAGCAACGGTGTCAATGGCCGGCAAGGAGACCCAGGCTGCGAGCATGGACATCACTGCGACCCAGGCAGTGGCATACAGTAAGTTCTGCAAGAGAGATCAAGCTTTAGCAGCTCAAGCTGAAGCCTCCATCAGCATTTGACAAAATGGTATTCATCTCTTAGTAGGCCATATGCACAAATACAACTAATTAGCAACAAGGATTACTAGAATGGCAACATCTTTGCTGACAGCCTTGGTGTCTGCCATCATGGTGTCATTCTTAAGAGACCCAGCAACTCTTGTCTTGCAGGGGCGAATTTCATCTTTCAAATTTCCAGGATGGCATTCTTCCAGCCGCTTTCATGATTGGCCTCTTAGTTGCATCTCCTATCTTTGCGGGGATGTCAAAAGTGTAAGTTCAGCACTCCAAGTGGCCTGCAATTGTTTTGTCACCTGTAGCTCATCATCAGGAATGTCTCTTACAAGCACACCTTTCCTTCTGCAAGAAGGAAGCAGTTGTCAGACTTCTGCTGTGCTCGGAGAAGCAGCTCGAGCCTGTGTGTTATGCTGCTGTTTGTATGTCACAGTTGCTAATGCTCGAATGGACCACTTGAAAGACGTACTCTCCGAATTTTTGTTTTGCAGATACAATCCATTCCGGCTGATTGGTGCTGGCCTCAGCGTATGGACTGTTGCTGTCTTTGGCTGCAGCCTTGCGACAGGCTTCATTCCTCTAACTATCTGCCGCATGTAGGCCACTAATGCCCAACTTTTGAGGCAGCTAGCAGCCAAACAATCAGCTCAGTCTTTATCTTTATCTTGAATCGGAACAGGGTGTAGATGCCAGGTTATGAGGCCTCTTATTATTAGGGGTTGTGCACTTTGTGCATCTGGCTATGGGTTGGTGTTCTCTTGCAGACCTGGCTGTTTTGCAATTCTGTTTGTATGGGGGATGATGAGGCAGGTTTGTTGGAGTTGGAGAGGCTTCCTTTGTTAGCTTGGCAGCTCCATTCATTGACGATAATGCGCCTCCTGGCCAGGTGCTTCCTTCTGCCTCCTTATTTTCAAGCTAGTAAGTGATACTATGGAGGGAAGCCCCTGCAACTTTGTTAGCCCGTAACCTTCCAGTGTTTGTTCCAGGCTCGGACTACTTGCTCAAGTCGTCGGGTTGTGCTGTTCAGAAAACGAAGTGGTTAGCATCATTCTACATGTGTATTCCTGCTGGCGTTGCTCTTGGATATGTCTATGGAGGTGTGGTAAGCAGTGCCTTCCCCTTGCATTATGATGAGAAACTTTTCAAGTTTTGTCACCTTATTTGAGTGATGCTATTGTGATGTGCTTGCTGCCTGCTCTAGCCTGCTGTAAGAGGTTCTTACAAGGAGGTGGGCCGTAACTGACAGCAGATCTTTTTCCTTGTAGATAGCAAGCCTTCTGAACTGGAGAGCAGCATTTTGGCTGGAAGCTCTGCTGATGCTCCCCTTTGCTTTCTTTGGTTTTGTGGCCGAGCCACTGCAAATGCATGGTAAGTGTGTACTACCAGGATCCAGTTGGACTTGGCTCCACTGTCAAGTCCGCTCCTTTGTTCGGCACATAGTGTTGAGTGGCCTTGTGATTACCTCTTACTCTTTTGATGAGGGTGTAGTACGTTTGAGAAGCTCTTCTGAATTTGACCATGTCATGCACAAAGCCGTGGCAGACCTATCTAAGAAGCACCTTAGTTGCAAAAACATTGGGTTAGCTTGGCAGCTTGACTGTTGGTGCTTCTTGCACAGTCACGTTCTAAACAGCATCATATCATCTGGGCCACGCAGGCACAAAAGTCAAATCGCCCATTGATATGTCACGTAGGTCGCCAACTGGTGTACTGCCTGGTATTACCTGGTCTCCTTTCTTGGATCTCGCCATGTAGTGACAAGCTGCTCTAGCACGTCCTCCTAGCTATCTTAAGTAGGAACTGGGTGACTTGCTGGCTATTGGATCTGCTCCTAGCTAGCTTCTGCAAAGGGAAGATTTGCTCAATCATGTCAGTAGAACGACCGTGCCCCTCAAGAAGAGAGGACAGGAGATGACGATGTTCAGTATTTGCTGAAACTTACCTCCCATGTGCTCTCATAGCTGATGTACATCGAGGCAAGAACAGCTCTGTGGAGTCTTCCGACCAATATTGCTAGCGGAACTCCTCAATTGCACAGAGGCTTTCTTTCTGTGCCTACTTTCACCGTTCTCAATCAGGTTTTGACTCAAAGAATGCTCATGTGCATGCAGGTGACCAGACAAAAGCTTCTCACGATCAAGTGAAACCACTGTGAGTAAGAGATACTTTAGACTGGCTCACAAGGCAGGCAGTCAACTCAGAAATTGGTACGATTGCATAGTCAATATACCTGCACTGCATGTGTGCTTGTCTTCACGTTCGTCTTGTCTTTCTGCCGCATGGCTTGTAGCATAACTTGGAGAGACAGCCTTCTTCTTGGCATGCGTGAAACTGGCGGAGATGTAAAAGTTGTTCTCTCAAACAAAATCTACATCCTCAATCTTCTTGGTATGTAGCTTGCTATCTAGAGGTGCCCCATAGTGAAGCCCACTCTAGTAAAGCCCCATTAGTCAAAGTGTGCTCTGTTGATTGGTCTCTGGACAATTTATGGCCCTTTTTGTCAATTGGTGCTAGAGTGAAGCCTGGGCTTGACTTAGTGCCAAGGGGACGAAGATATGGCCATAAGGAAAATGCTACATGCATGCATTGCCGAAATAATGTCCAGTAAGAGCACGGGCAGAATGTGCTGATACAGGATGGTATGGCTATCTCAAAGTCAATTTCGAATGAGAGACTTGAAGCAATAGTAGGTCCAGAAATTGAGGACTCTGAGACCTACTTGTGTGTCACTTCCAGCCGATATTTGCCATACAGCTGTTTTAGGAGCTTACGCATTCTGGGGGCCAAAAGCTGCTCGGACGCTATTTCATATAGTAAGGATCTGGTTGCTCTCACTTCATGCCTCGCTAGACAAGAGTGTGCTTCGTCATGCATCCCAATCATGGGTCTCACTCATGCGGGTAACATTTGCAGGAGAATGCAGATCTTATTTTTGGTCTGATTACCATCTTGACTGGTATAGTTGGAACACTGTCTGGAGGGGCCATGCTGGACTATCTGGGTTCCACCATCAAGCAAGCTTTCAGAGTAAGACTGACAGCTGGCTTCTGCAGAGCTCTTGTGACCAGAGTGAAGCTCCATTTGCTGTTACTTGCTGATGCTTGTGGCACAGCGAAGCGCCACACCTGAAGATTCTACAGACAGTCATCCTCAAAATCTGGTCTTAGAGTGTATTGAACTCCTAATGTCCGTGTATGCCTGCCCTGATATGGGCTTAGAGAACAATGCGGCATTGGCAAATTTACCTTGACCCTGGATAGCATGAGCAACAGTGTTGCAGCCATGTGCACACAAGCAAAGAGGTTGTTACTCACTGATATGGATCAACAAATTTCAGCTCATGTCAGTGGCAGCATTCATTGGTGGCTTGGCATGCTTTTTGGCCTTTATGGCTCCAAACCTCGGCATCTTCATCCCCATCTTTGCAGTGGGAGAGTTCTTTCTATTTGCTATTCAGGTTTGCTGTTTGCTGCTCCATCTGTTTTGCACGTGGGAAGCAAGTTATGTCATGTAGTTTGCACTACTGAAACAGTAAAGCTGTTGGCATTTGATGTATATAACACATTACCTGCAACAGGCACTCACTCTGTCAAGAAGCGGATAGATTGCTGTGTTTGCAGTATCTTACCTGAGTGGACAAAGTAGAGGAGAAATGATGTTCGCTTTCCTCTCTTGACAAAGTTCTCTTTCCAATTTCAGGGACCAGTGAACATCGTAGTCCTGCAGTCGGTCACACCTGGACTGCGGCCTCTGGCAATGGCACTCTGCACAATCTTCATCCACGTTTGCGGCGACGTCCCTTCCCCTCCCCTTCTTGGCCTGTTTCAGGTGAATAAGCATGTGATAACAACCTGTGCTTCTTATGATGCCTTTAATCGGCGCTGATGTCAAGCCAATTTCTGGTGCATGAGATACATGTCAGCTGTGACAATAGGATGCTGCCTAAAGCAATGATACAGCCCTCAAAATGAGACACGAACGCCCCCCACTTCCACCNACCGCAAACCCCCCTCCCTCCCCTGCCCCCCTGCCCCGGCTTCACAGCCAATGCCACTTGTCTTGTGATACCATGCTCAAGTTTTTTGGCATTGGCGTGTCAAATAAGAGACAATTTAATGCCCTTGCGACTTGTGGCCTGAGAGGACCTGTCTAACAAGCACACAATTTTATTCACTGTAAACTCAGGACAAAGTCAACAATTGGCGTGTCACCATGGGAGCATTCACACTTGTATTTGTTCCTGCAGTTGCATTCTGGGCAGCTGGTAAGTCAAAGTACATGTGCATGTAGCCTGTCTCTGTTGACTTCAACCAGATGATTTGAGACAGCTGACTGCATCTCACATGGTGCTGAATGTGCTCATTGGACAGCTTGGCAGGTATTGCACATAGGTAGCTGTGATAATCAAGAGATTGGAGTGCCATGACCCTCGCTAAAAGCAGTGCCCATGGAGCTTGCAGGCTCATTGCTGACAGACTGTACGAATGACAGCACAAGCAGCAGCACCGTTACTGATGCCGGTCAGGATGGTGCCGAGAATCAAGCAATGCCACTACTTGTACCTCGATCCAGCACATCAGGACCCCAATGACAGAGTGGGTGCAAGGTGCACTTCTGGCAGTAGCTGCTATTAGAGACCTGAAAATCTTGTAACAAGCCCTCACAAACTCAAGCTGCTGCTAGTCAAGCAAATCGTTTGACTCAAAGTGATGCTCCATAATCTAGCTGGAACTTTCTATGACAACATCAAGGCACCACATATTGGTGCCAGGATGTCTACCTTGACTGAATGAAGGAAGTTACTTCGATCATAGCTGAGTCTGTACATAGTAGCCTTTACAACCACGAAAAGGACAAAGGGTGCCTCCAATATCACACTATACCGTTAGAGAAATAGACGACCTCAAGGTCATGTAGCTACAGGCACACTAGTCTGCTTGACACTGCTTACGTCCAGCTGCCACTGCTACTGTTTCTACCAGAGGCTGTTTCCGCAAATACCCGCATACAGCCAATTTCTGAGGCTGGGCGCACGCGTGTCTACTGGCAGGCACAGCTGGCCTCCTGTGGGGCCTTCGAAGCACAAGCTTCACATGTGCCGATGAGGAGAGGGAGGCCGCCCGTGGGGGCAGTGGTTTATGCTCTCATGAGGTGTCAACGAGGATTGCCAGGCTACCGGCGGACAATGTGCAGCTGCGACAATCTTACGTGGAAACATGACCAGAGTGAAGATGGTAAAAAGCACACGGCGAGGACTCAGAACCAGCCCAGTCAGCAAGGTAAGGTGTCAGCAGCTGCAGGCGGCAGATGTGTGGCCGCTGGCTGCTGCGCGCCGTGGCTGTTCCCACCTCGCCTCAATGCCAGGAAGCTGCGGCAGTAGTGCCAAGGCAGCTGTTCGGCATCCACTCCTTGTGGGCCTGGCGTGACAGCGAGCCGGACGTCTGCTGGCCTGTCACCCCGCTGCTGTGCCAGTGGTGCTGGTGCTGGCGGCAGCGGCGGCGCTCCTGGCTGCAACAAAACCATTTGAGAGCTGGTTTCTGACGTGCTGCGCTGCAAAGGCGTTGTTGAGACCTGGGCACCCGAGCTGCGGACGTTGCCACCAGTCTGGGCCGCTGCATCGCCGCCACTCCTGTCCGAAACAGCACCTGCAGTATACCAAGCAGCCTTGAGCCATCGGCCAACCCTGTAATCTCAAAGCGAAAGAAGTATAATAACACCGACACATTGTCTGACCAGATACCAATCCAGAGGCATATCTGCTTTAAGCCGGAGAGCTGGGTAGCCTTGCAAAGGATGCTCAGATGGGACGTCAGGATGGGCAAGAAGGGGGGAGGGAGAGGGGGGGAGGGGGGTAAGGTCCACCTTTGTCTTCAGGAGGCGGGAGGAGGGAGGTGCGGCAGATGGGGCACGTCGCATGGCTGCGGAGCCACGAGTCAATGCACTCGACATGGAAGGAGTGGCCGCACAACGGCAGCCGCCGCAGGCTGTCTCCCTCCTCATAGTCGCCCAGGCACACCACACACCTGCTCCCCTACCCCACTCCGCGAAAGTCAGCGCCCGGTACTGAGTGGTGCTGGAGAGCACCATCAGCAAGGAAGCACTGCGCAGGCCTGTGTAGCCTAGCAGGATGCAGTAACTCCAGCAGACGAGCCTGTCATCGGTCCTGTCTCACGCCTACGGCTCAGTGCAGACTGCTGATGCTGAGGAACAGCAATTGAGGCATCTGGGTCGGCAGCGGCAGTGGTGCTCACTGCGAGTCCTGCTTGCCGGTGGCAGGGGCGGCGTCGCGGCCGTGCTTGAGCATGGGGAAGGAGGCGATGAGCGCGGGGTCGAGGCCCTGCGACCCGCCGCGCCCAAGCTGCCATTGCAGAGCCACGCTAGCGCCAGTCAGGCTTCGTGGGTTGTTGGTGGGCGCTGGCTGTCGGCGGCGGCCAGCGAGCCGGCCTACGCAGCGACCCAGTTCGCAGGTGGTGGTGAGGACGGCTTGCTCACTCCGTGGAGCTCACTGGAGCGGCCGGCGCGGCCGCCGGATGCGGCGGGGTCGGCGGCGGCGGCGGCGGCGGCGGCGGCGGCGGACTGGTTGCGGCGGCGCAGCATGCGCATGCAGGCGATGCGCAGGCAGACGAGGAGCACGAAGGTGCCGGAGACGACGAAGCCGACGATGGTCATCACCGGGCTGATGGTTGGGTAGAACACGCCCGAGTTGTTGTCGCCGCTG
>WELB01000265.1:118434-146171 GCA_009602725.1 Spirogloea muscicola | reverse complement strand
CGGAGGCGTGAGCTCCGCGCGCCCCGCCTTCGCTCCGTCCTCGCCAGCGGCGGCGGCGGCGCTGGGCGGCGGCGCTGGACGCCGTCCGAGCCCCCGCCTCCTGCGATGGCGCTCACTGGGCTGCGCGCTGCCTCCTGGCGGCGGCAGCTACCTGCCGGCCATGGACCTGGGCGTGCTGGCGGACGTCCGCGGCCTGCGAGGCGCGGCGCTGGCCAAGCTGCGCCGGGCGCAGGTGCGGGCTCCCGCCATCGTGTGCCGCCGTCACAGCCCGCGGCCGACGAGCTCTCGGCCCGTCGCTGAGGCGCAGCCGCGGCGCCGCCTCTGCCGCCGCAGGCGGCGCACGCGGCGCAGCTGCACGCGGCCTGCCTCGACCTGGTAACACTCCGAGTCTGTAACGGCTTTCCATTAGGCTTTATAGTTTAGAATGTCAATCAATTATGGCGACTGTCTCAGTGCTAGTGCTCGAATGGGTCAATTGAGAGATCAGGGTTCAAGTCAGGAGACTGTAGATGTGGTCTGAGGTGGATTCTGATAAACGAGGGCTCAGCCTGACGCATCCACTGCTTAGCGGTGAGTGCAGGGTTTGAGGCGTAGGCTTGAGGGTGTCGGGTTGGAGAATCGGGGTTTGGGGGCCGCTCGACTTGGGGCACCCTGCTTGGCGAGAGGCTCCCTGGCGGTCCACTGCCATGACCAGGAAGCTGACGACGTGGCGATGGCTGCAGGCCCACGTAGTCGACGAGCTCGAGGCCGCGGCCGGAGGGGTGCGCGCCTGTCTCGCTGAGGTGGAGGAGGCTTGCGCCGGCTTGGCCGGGCCTGGGGACGGCCGTGGCGGTGGCAATGGCTTTGCTGTGTACACGTGCTATCCGCTTGCCGCGTTCGGTGAGTGGGCGGTACAGCCGATCTGTCATGCCTCAAGTCCCTCAGAGATTGCAAGTATTGACATAGATAGTCTAAGTGTTTAATTGTATCCTGATCTGGCAGTCTTTTAATGAGATTGCAGACTTGGCGCAGTGGCTTGGGCGGCAGAGATTGCGGCGATGCACCGCCAGGAGCTCGTCGTGAAGGTGAGGGACTCGCTTGACCCTTCTCAGCTTACAATGCTGCACTGCCGCCTAGCCATTGCTGCCATCAGGTCTTCGTACGCCTGACAGATGCCAACTGAATGTCTGCAATGCAGGAGCAATTGCAACTCGCGATGCAGCCGCCAGCTTGTACGGCTGCCGCTGAGGCCGACAAGGGTGCTGCAGCTGGCAGCGCCGCTAGAAGTGGCGCTGTGGCGGGCCGACTGAGCAGGGACAGCCTGCAGGTGCAGGCTCGCCGCCATCTCCGCTCCACACGGGTCGCGCTCATGCTGTAGTGGTGCTTGCTGAATCGGCGAAATTTGTTCTTGCGGCCCCCCACTCTGGCAGGTCTGCCTGACGGCGTGGATTGCTGAAGTGCACATTGACAAGCGCAGGTGCCTGTCCTCGCCCGGCCACCTCTTGTCCCTGAGAGCAAGCCCCGGCCCTTCTCATGCAGGTTGTCCATGTGGCAGCTGTGAACTCTGATCTGGTCAAGGCCGTCTGGGAAGCACTGATGAGCTGCCCAGTAATCATCATGTGTCCTTGTTGCAAACATGTGAAGCTGAACCTTCTGACGCTAGATTCAAGCTCCTGTGTCAAAAGTCTTTCTCCTCAGCTGTGTGACTGCAAGAACATGCGGAGTTGCCTCATCGCTGACGGGATTGTGTGCAGATGGTATTGCGAGTTGAGGACAATTTTGCTCACTCTGTCTGCGATGACGACATTGTGCAGGGTGGAGGAAATTATGTCAATCCTGGAGGAGGAGCTGCAGAGCGCGCAGCAGTGATTGCCGCCATGATCCATACTGAGGCGCCACGAGCGGCCTGCTTTACCTTCAGGCCACTAGGAGCGACATCTATCCCCGCAGAGTGAGCAGCACGGCTGCTCAAGCACTTGCTCCTGCTCTGCGCCGGTGCACTGACAAAGCTTAATAATGACACCAGTAATTAAGGGATTGAAATGACTGCTGCTGGTCAGTGTCCTATGTCATGCCGGCTCGTGACGCAATGTGAGCACGGACAGTTGCTCAACGTCGAGCAAGCCATGACTTGCGTAGTCAGATGGTTGCGCAGCATCCTAAGCCACGTTCCTTCATTTTCTGTGCAGCACAGGTCGACGAGCAATCTGCTCTGCAGATGGCCAATCAAGCCGTGAGCCAGAAGTACACCGTCTCTGTAATGGAGCAGCGGCGTGAAGCTTTGCAAGCTGCGGCTGCGCTCGAGCTGTTGCCTGAGTAATGTGGATTGACGTAAAAGCAGTGCGGGCTTGGGCCTGTGCCATATCAGGGATGGTTGTAGGCCAAGCTCAGCATCCCATCTGCAGCTAAGTGGTGTCGTCCGAAGCCTTTGCAGCTTCAGCTTGGTCAGTCCGTAGGACGTCCAGGTCATAGTTGGGCCTGCAAGTGCTCACACCACATTCCGCTCATGGCTGCGTGTCATCGCAGATAATGCGTCTTGCTGGCCGCGTGCCATCACACGTAGCGCGTTCTGCGTTTGTGACTAGAAGGGATAGTGACTTTGATAGTCTGGCCGTAGCAATTGTCTGAGCCTCCAGGCTCAAGCACGTGATCAACTATACTCAACATCGTTGTACAGAATGAAGTACGTACTTGTAGTGCCATAGGTTGGAGGTGTGAGCCACCAAACCAAGCACATGAGAAATGGCGACTGCATTTGCAGAAGGCCAACAGCAGGCCACCCATGAAGACCAGCGGCAGCAGCAACAATTAAAGCAAGCTGCCCAGCCTGTGCCATATGAGACCAGCTGCCAACATATGGGGACATCTATGACAATCTGGCTTGCCAGATACATCTGGTACACGCAGCACAAAGGTAGGACTGAAGTTGTGCACTTTATAGGGCTAAGTGCTGCGAACCCTCTGCAATTGTGGTCATGTTCCATGCTCCTGCTCCTCCCTCTATACCAAGAGATGACGTCTCGGGACTCCAGCAAGAAGGATGTCATAGAGGGGGTCTTGGCAGGGTTCACTGTTGTGTGCAGGCGTCCTGATGAACCCTTGGCTGGTGCGCGGCACAGGTCTACTTCACACGAATAATGTAGAGTGCATTTTACTGCAGTGGGTCATATCGTTGACAATCAGAAACCTGGTAAATCTTACAAGTACAGTCAACCCTGTCTAAGGTTATCCTCCATTAGCTTATATCCTATATAACGTTATCAAATTCTGGCAAACCGAGTAGCTTCATAGTCTTAAGCTTATAGTCCTCTTTACTTCCATACTTAATATGTTTTTCTCAAGTATAAGCTTATACCTATGGATGGACCTTGTGACCAACCATCCGACCCTGCGACCAGCATAAGTGGACTATACGTAGTGACTTGAAAAGATTGTATGTATTCTATGGCCCTACGATAAAGTGCGCAATCACTACTTCAAGTGGCCGTCTGGTTGCCGCCGCCTTGAACAGGACTTTGGCATAAGCAATCCGTCATGACAACTCGAAAGAGGCGGTGACGGATGTCTGCTTGAGCCGCCGCACTTGCTCAATGCGGGTGTCATGTTTAAGGCCACGATGACGGCGAGCGCTGATGCTTGCTTCGCATCCGACACATCAAGCATGTCAGCGACAGCGTCGAGCTCGGAGAGCTGCAAGGCGTTCCTCCAAAGGAAGCGCCAGTGTGTCCATGTCGGCCGGCGCGGGCTCGTCCACCGTCTGGACCGGCTCGGCGTCGTTCTCAATGTCAATGTCGACGTGCAATCCTTGGAAGCTCAATGTCGGGCTCCAAGAGCTCATCCATGGTGAGCGAATGCCGGACACGCAGATCTTCAATCAGCCCGACGATGTCTTGCTCGGCAGCGACGTCGGACGCCACGAGCGGCGGCCGCGGAACGCCATCGTCCGTCCACAAAGCTGTATGCTTGAAGCAATTGGCAATGGTTTGCTGCCCAATCTTGTCCCAAGCATTCAGCGTCCAACGCATGGCTTTTAGCTGGTCGACCTCGTAAATGTCGGTCTCCTGGGCCTCGTCGCGATCAACGGCATGCTGGAGGTGTAGCTGGCGGTAGTGCCTCTTGAAGCTTGCCATGATACCTGCGTCCATTGGTTGCAGTTTTGATGTGGTGTTGGGCGGAAGCATGACAATCTTCGTCTTCTTAGGCACAAGGTCGCCGACTGCATGGCTTGGAGCGTTATCCAAGAGAAGAAGAACATGGCGGTCCTGTTGTAGCATGTCTCCATCAAAAGGCACAGTCATGCGAGAGGGCGTCTATGCGAGATGGCGTCGATAGGAGAATAAGGAAAGTGCTGACTTGCTAGTCTACTTTATGCACAGACCAACCGAGGATGTTGGCTACTTTGACCAGGCTGACATGAAAAGCCATCTGATGAGGAACCAATTGTACCAACTGCTATCAGTTCCGGAAATCACAGCTCCATGGACAAGTCAAGAACAATCAAAATTATAGTCTGTAGATTCTCCCCCCCCCCCAACTGTCAGTCCTGGCCAAAGTAGCCAAATCCTCCTTTGGTCTGTGTATAAATCAGACTAGCAAGTCATTATCCTTATTCTAGACCTATCGACGCCATCTCGCATAGACGCCCTCTCGCATGACACTGCCTTTGATGGAGACATGCTACGACAGGACCGCCAGTTCGCTTGGCAAACGAAAATGGAACGTGCCACTGTATATTGAGGTTTCCGTCACCAGTATCCAAGTCACGAGACCGTCCGAAGATCGGCCCTATCTAGGTTCCCCAACATTATTAGGAGGCCGAAAGGCGCACCTTTTCTGTCTTCGTGACTTAGCAAGCAATGACTCCAACACATGCACACAAGCAACCGATGCAAAGACTTTGCGCTCAAGCAATGAGCGCAACACTCCAAAGGTAAGACTTGCGAAAGGACAGCACAACGATAAGGCTGCTCACCACAGAAGAAAGACGACTTCTCGCAGTCGCAAGCGGGACAACGCAACGATCACTAATAAGCGCGCACGCGTGGGCGCCGGGCTTTACGCTCTCGCGGGCGCAGGCGCGGCAGGAGGGTGAGAGTTGCCAAGCGAACTGCTTGGCAGGGCTCGCTCGCTCCGACGTGGGCCGGATGCCATGAAAACTAGCGCCACCTCATTGGCTAGGTGCGCAGTTGGCCACGCTGGTCGGCTAGGCGGAAAGGGTTGTCTATCGCTTCCAGGACCCACTTCCAGGACCCTAGCCTCTCTGATTTGCGGCTGCTTAGCAGGGGTTACTGAGTAATTTGTAGCTGCTTTCTTTCTTTGTGTGCTTTGGTTTCTTAGCGCTTCCTCTGGCTTCCTCTGGCCCCCTTCTCGTTCTTTGTTCATTCGTTTTTGGGCTGGCTTGTCCAGCCCCTATCCTCAATGGGCGAGCCCTTTCAATTCATGTCTCTCAGGGCCGTTCATCTGAACCAGTGGTCGACCTGACCTTGGATTGGTGGTCTTCGGCCGTCCGTGCCACGATCGCCTTCACCGCCTGAGCTGGTGACCCTCGACGCCGCCACCCTCCGCCGGGCCCTCCAGAGCAGCCGCAGAGCAGCAGCAGGCGGCCCCTCTGGCATGCTCTCACGGAGCACCTCCGTGAGCTCTTCCTGGAAGGCGAGGCCCCCGACTTCCAGGCGCTGCTCCAGGTCTGTCAGCTCGTGGCTCAGGACAAGGTCCCTGCCGCTACCCGTTCGGTGCTCTGCTCCAGCAACCTCCTCGCCATCGCCAAGGCCAATGGCGGAGTCCGCCCCATCGCCATCGGCGAGGTTTTGTACCGGCTGGTGGCCCGCGCGCTGTGGCAGCAACATCTCGGGCAGGCGCAAACGCACCTTACCCCCACACCAATACGGCGCTGGAGCGTGGTGTCATCTGCGTAGGACGGCAGGAGGACGCCGGGGTGCGCCGCCGCAGTGGCCCTAAGAGCGCGGCTGTGAGCCAGCGCAAAGAAGAACCCGGCCAGAGGGTCGTCCACGGCGTCCGTGCGGCCCTGGATCTCCACCCTAACTGGATGGTCCTGGCTGTAGATGTGAAAAATGCGTTCAACTGCGTCGAGCGCCATTGCCGAGGAGCTGCGAGCGGCCTTCCCGTCCCTCATCCCCTTCTTCCGCCTTGGCTACGGCCAGCCCAGCGACCTTCTATGGCGGACAGGGAGTGGCGAGGTGGAGACGCTGCAGTCGAGGACGGGCACACGCCACTCCCTGTCCGCCATAGAAGGTCGCTGGGCTGGCCGTAGCCAAGGCGGAAGAAGGGGATGAGGGACGGGAAGGCCGCTCGCAGATCCTCGGCAATGGCGCTGCGCTCGACGCAGTTGAACGCATTTTTCACATCCACCGCCAGGACCATCCAGTTAGGGTGGAGATCCAGGGCCGCGCGGACGCCGTGGACGACCCTCTGGCCGGGTTCTTCTTTGCGCTGGCTCACAGCCGCGCTCTTAGGGCCACTGCGGCGGCGCACCCCGGCGTCCTCCTGCCGTCCTACGCAGATGACACCACGCTCGTCGGCAGTCCGGGGGATGTGTCGGCAGCCACCGTCACCTTCCAGCAGCAGTTGGCCGCCCTCGGCATGACCATCCGCCCGGAGAAGTGTACCGCGTGGTCGCCGCGTGTCCTCCCTACCTCCTTGCCCCTGCCGCCTGGGTGCCTGACCCCCCCAAGCGGCCTCACCATCCTCGGGGTCCCGTTCGGCACGCCAGCGTTCGTCGACGGGCAACTGCGCGTCTGCCTTCAGGAGCACCTCCAGCCAGTGGCCCGCCTCCCCGAGCTGCAGGACATGCAGCTGGCACTTGCCATGCTCAATAGATGCATTGTGCAGCGTCCTCACTACTTGTCGCGGACGACCCCTCCCGCGGGTGCTGGAGGCCTACACCACATTCGACGCGGGGGTCATGGAGGGCGCGGCGGCCCTCATCCGCCACGCTGGCTTCCTTGCCTCGCCAGCTGCGAAGCTGCAGGCCACTCTGCCCCCTGGCCGGGGCGGCCTCGGCTGCCGCTCGCTCGCGCGCGTCTGCAGGCCAGCATTCCTTGGCAGCTGGGCCCAGGTCGCCACGTCGGTGGCGCAGCGCTTCCTCCATGATGGCGGCCCCTGCTACAGCAGGTCGTGGAGGAGGTGGCAACGGGCTCGTTGCCTTTTCAGGAGGCACTCCGCTCAGCCCAAGACGGGTTACTCGCGGAGCACCCTGCCCTTGCATAGAGCGTGGTCCCGTTTGCCCACCTTGCCCACACCACGGACTCACAGGCGCAGGCGCGCTACATGGCGGCCGCCGACACGGCGTCGTTCACGGCCTTGCTGCAGCTCCGCCCTGCCAGCGACGTGCGCGGCCGTGCTCGGCTGCTGTCGGCCGCCTCCCCAGGCGCTGCAGCCTGGCTCTCCGCGCTTCCGCTGTATGATGCCCTCCGGCTGCCGGATGAGCTGTTCCGCACAGCCACCCATCGCCTGCTGGGCCTCCGCCCGCCCTGCCTGCTGGGCGTGCTGCAGTGCGAGTGTGGGGAGCGGTCAACGGACCCGGCGGAGCTGGCGGCGCACATCCTCCGCTGCGCCACTGGAGGTGAACGTACAGCGGCTCACGATCTTCTGCGCGATGCCATGTTCGGCATCTTCCAGGAGGCTGGCTACACGGTCGCAATGGAGAACGCCTCTGTCATGCCCATCCTCCAGAGGGCCGACGGACTCCATACGCGCCGTGTCGACCTGGTGGCGTCCACGCCGGGCGGCGGCGCGCGCATCATCGCCGACGTCGTCACCACCGATGTGGTCGACCGCTCCAACCCGGGGCTCTCTGCCTCGCGGGCTTGCCATGCTACGGCGAAGGCTGCTCGCAGCAAGGCGGCCAAGCACGCCGACCACCCGGCTGCAGACGAATTCATTCCCCTGGCAGTGGACGTGCATGGGGCTCTCGGATCCCAGTGGCTCGACCTGCTGGCCAGGCTCGCCCGGCGTGCTGTATCCCGCCGGCGCGGCGAACCGGCTGACTTTAATGCAGCTGGCTCGTGGGCTCAGGTATACCGGATGAGATTGTCAGTGTCCCTCCAGCGGTCCATGGCCCACGCTCTGCATCTGCGTGCTGGCCGTGCTCTTGCTGCGGCCTCTGGCTTTCGTCAGGGTGATAGCTTCCCGGCAGCTAGTCTGTCGGATCTGAGGCTCCTCACTCGTAATTACTGAGTGATCCATCCTCCCCCTGTTTTTCCCATCGCATCCTCAGGCCCCTTTGTAGCTGCTCAACGCTCTTAGGCCCCTTCAAACCTTTGTCAATTCTTTTGGGCTGGCTTTTCGCAGCCATTGCCCCCATTGGGAGTACCACTTCTTCTCCACCCGTGGTACTGATGTCACCCTAGGCACCTTACTCTAGGTATTATGTAGCCTTGTTTAGTTTGCACTAGACTTTGCCTGCACAATGCATTGGCTTGCATTGGCCTCCCATTCATTTCATGCGCCCCGCGCGCCTTCTCTCTTTCCACCGCTTCGGTAGCGCCCACCTTGACGGTCTTGTTGGTGGTTGAGGTACCTGTAGATGGGCTTCCCTGGTCGCGCTTTGAACGGTCTTCGGCAGGTTGGCGTCGTGCGTGGGCATTTCCCCTTGTAGTCGCTCCGCCGTTATTGTCGTCATTGTTGTTTGATGAGCGGTCACTGAGAAAGAAAGAATTGGTCCTCCATCCTTAGCTTGAATCACACCCAATGGTGATTGACCTAGCCTAGGAAGCCAGAGATAGAGAGGAAGGAAAAGAAGAGAGAAGTGCACGCCCAGTGAGTCAATCTGGCCGCGCTTGTTGTTGGATAGGGGCTGGAAAAAAGAATGAACAAAGTACGAGAAGGGAAAAGAAGTGGTTCTCCTCTTGACTCTCAGCGACTGCTGCGGTTGGATGCTGTGACGCTCACTAATCACATAGAAATGCAGATCGGTTCTGGGCTCAGCGCCGATGGTCTACTATCTAAGCTTCCTTCAGACCTTGTCCATTCCTTTGGGCTGGCCTTTCCCAGCCACCAGTCAATCTGGCCGCGCTTTCTGTTCTCCATCCTTGCATGAATCACACACAAAAGTGAATGAGTCAGCCTAGGAGGCCACGTGTCAAGCCAAGTCAGCTATCCTAGTCAGATTGACACAAATTAGCAGTCGACGGGATCCAGCACGACAGCAGCGAGCCATTCACGAAAGAAAAGCCCAGTCATCCACGCTTTGGTGTCGTGCTTGTATGAGAGACCGAGGTCGAGGGCGGTCTTGCCATTGAATGCGCGGGGCTTATTCGCATGCCCGATGACGAATGGAGCGCGCTTGTCGGAACCGCCCGCACTGCATGTGAAAGCGATTGTGATCCGCGTTTTGTTCTCTTTCAGGCCTTCGGTTTGCTGGCGACCGATGGTGCGGTCGGCGGCCATGCAATAGAAAAGCCCTGTTTTGTCCATGTTGGTAAACGTCGCACAGGGGGAAAGGTGCGACGATTGCGCGCAGGCCCGGGAGGCTTGCGGCGACAATGGCGCTGTCAACAGACCCACTTTCGCCATGACTTTTGAACGACCGAAAGCCGTGGCGCTGCTGAAAGGACTGGAGCCATCCGTTGGAGAAAAATAAGGTGCTGTCTCCTCGAGCCTCCGTGAGTGCTTGCCCTTTTGCCTTGATGAGCTCGCCGGTGATCACAACACGCTTGTGCTCGCAGTCAATGACCCAGTTTGCAAGCTCCTCATCTAGCTCAGGCGCTTTAAGTTGTCTCACACGGTGCTTGGTCGATTGCAATCACTGATGGCCGCGTACTCTGCTGAGCGCTTGAGGATGCCGGAAATGGCCGGTTGTGTCGGCTGCTTGACTAGTTCAAAGTTGGTTTGCGCCCATCAGCACAACTCGACTTGCGTCATACGGGGATTGGCAGCCCTCTTGTCGCAAATCTGCTTCTTCTGCGCAAGAGACAATGCTGCAATGGCCAATATCTAATATTACTTATTACGATGTAGTCTACGATGCAGGCCAATTTTGAAACAAATTGCGAGACAAGAATGGCACGCACTTGTAGCAGTGCTGGCTGCTGTAGTACTCTTTGAGGTAACGACTTTTGAAGGCGGCGGTGCCCCAATGTCATTTATGCGGCATTTGCCCTTGCCGTGCTCATTGATATGCTTGACGCAGTATTCCCGATGACACGTGCTGCACGGGTCGTAGATTGGAGTCTCGCAGTCTTGCTCGTCACACTGAAGTCCGAGTGGCGTCGGCGCTCCGACGCTCTCGCTCATGCCGCCAGCAACGACCATAGCGTGTACTCTTGTGCCATCGATCCCGTAGCTAGTAGACGATCGCGGAAGGGATCGCGGATCGCGGATCGCGGAAGGGCTTTTGCAGCTAGCGCTTGGAGTGTAGGTGGAGTGCAGGCGCCGGTTGGAGAGTCTACACTAATATGAATGACACCTCTCGCACCGCGGCCCCAGGGACCAAGTGTACATAAGGGCACATGATATCACGTGATTGCCATTACCGTTATATCCTGTTCATCGTTATACAAACCTCCCCAACCGACCGTACAACCTTAGACAGGGTTGACTGTACGCAAACATCAACAAGGATGCAAAGTATACCATTATAGTGGTTTGGAATGTGCGCCGGTCCACGCATGTGGATGCTGAGATGCAAATTGCTATAGCAAGCCCCCAGGTACCACAAACTCACAGTTTAGCTGCAAGTCGTCACCAACTGTTCAATTCTCAATCTTCTCTAACGGGTAAAGTCATCTACAGTCTAAGAGCTGCATCTCATCTTCAGAAGCTACATTCATGAGGCTGTATAATGACGTCATAGCCCCTTGAGCTGCCAGAGAGCCACTAAGGTACCCATGCTTTTCTTTACATGCAATCCATCACCAGTCGTTGACTTTCAGTCTCTCAACTGCGTTACCAACTGCGTGAAGTCAGCTTCCACCTCAGAGCTGCATCAAACCTTCACAACATACAGCCATGAGACTGTGTATAACAAGCAGTCTTAGGCATCCACTCACAATCCTAATGGTTACAGAGTGCCTTATCATCGGGCTAAGCTAGCCTACAGCGATGAAATGCCAAGCAAGGCATTTCAATGTCACCCGCATGTATCACATGCACAGTACCACATTGCCCTATCCTATCGACTGTTATCCTCCCTAGCAGCCTCCTCTAGACGTATCCGTGCCTCCTCTTCCTTGTTGAAATACGCATTCAATTGACGCTCCATCTATGACAACAAAAATGGCCCCCGCTTAGAGACAGGAGCACATGCAGCTCTGACTTAAGAAGGAGACTGACAAACTCATGAGCCTGGCAAGACGGGAATGCAGTCACAATCAGCCATAAGTGGCATTGAGGTTGAGGCTTAAGTTGAAATAGACACGGCAGACCACTCAGCAAGCACTTGTGAATGCATGCAAGTAATAGTTGCAGTGACAAGATACACGAAGCTTCACGAAGCTTGTACATTGTCCAGCAGAACTGAGATCAAACCATTACGCTAAGCAATGCACCTGAACATTCCGAAGCTTGAGGTTTTGCAGCTCCTCCATCAACGCAGAATTCCTGCACGTTAAAGGACGCATTCCTTTGTCAAACCCGGCACCTGCTAAAAGCTATCTTGCTTGCTCACTATTCACAACTAGTGGAGCAACTAGAACGTCCGTAGTGAGTGCAACAGTGAGTGCTACCAGACCTCCAATGTCGCAACTCTATGTGCTTGGACTGTCAGGATATACAATAACAACTTCCATGTAGCTTCAGCTGCTGAGATGGCACGACCTTCTGCTATGACCCTTTTAGATGACCAGAGTGACAGCTGCCTGTGCATGCACTTCCGCTTAAGCGGAGTTTTGAATAGACTCACTGGCAGTATGTTCTGACTGACCTGGCCTGAAGATCAGTAACCTGCAGCATTAGCTCCCTTTCACAATCCATGGTCTGCATGTCATTCTGTTGCATGTCACAGTACCAGCCGCAGCCAGAACGTCAATGGGCGGATTCTCACTGACGTATAGGGCGTTCCAACATCCAGGTCGTAGAAATGGCAAGTCAAGCAGACCTTTGACCAGCAATGGTGGCACTGTCTCCAATATGTTGTGCAAGTAGTGCATCATTCTCTGAAGGTGGCTCGTTGTTTGCTTGTTGCAGCAACAAATGGGCACCCTGGTGACAAGTTGTGTTTTAGAAGATAGGTTCCTCAGAAGCAAGGTCAAATGTAGGCGCACCAGATATTCCTGAGAGGCTGGCACGCTGGCTGATCGCAAACGGTCTCTGGAAGGTGCATTGACCCCTCGTAGTCCTGCATATGTGAAGTTGCTCAATCAGGAGACGGCTCATGCGGCTTTGGGCATGCTCAGAATCTAAGCTGACCAGCCCTGCCGACACTCATCAGCTGGTGCAGTTCAAAGTTACCAATTACCCACAGGATCATTACCACTCACGCACAAATATATGATGATCACTTCTACGAGTGTAGCAGGTGCAGCCTTGTAGAGCAAGGACGACCGTGTTAATGTTGGCAACATTGACAAACAAGAATGGGGGCAAAGGAGTTTTGAGATGCCACATTCCCACATTTAAGAGGAGACCCTCTTTTGCCCTACCAATTTGGCTTGCTGCCTTTTGTGATACCTAGTAATGAAACGTCAGGACAGCAGGAATAGAGGGTGCGCCTTTGCTCACCGGTTGGGTTATCCCCAGAGCTAAGATTGCTCATAAGGGTGAACACAAGCTCCTGCATAGTGTCACATGGATGAGAGATTGGTCACTCTTGAGACACAGAAGGTATGTCAAGAACAATTGACATCATGACAGTCACTTGCAACAGAAGGAAGCAGGCACGATAAATCAAGATGCATTTGCAAACAGCCCAATGGCATATGCAATAAAAAGTATTGTGCCTGCTCGACTTGACAAGCTCCAATGGATAAGCCCTTCTCATTTACCTGCTGTGCAGATGCATGCTGCATAAGTGTTTGCAGGTGCGGCATGATGGCAGCCACCGGCACAGTGCTGCTGCTAACATGGGGTGATGTTGTTGCCGAACCCTGGAAGAACCGTGCATATTATGCATGTAAGCACAAACTCAGTCACTGAGAGGACTGAGAAACACAAGCAGCCAGAGTACTTATTATAACTCAGCATGCATGGCTGGTCAATGCATTTCTAAGACTGCAGTATGCCTAACTAGCTAGCTTGCCAAAAGCACTCTGCCTTGGGCTTACAAGTACAGCAGTGACCAAATCAAAGGGCGAAGAGGCAGAATAAAGGCTAACCTGGGCTCCGCCTTTGCGCCCAGACGCATCCTGCACATTGGAATTTGAGCAAGGCAGACAAACAAACTGGTCAGTCGCAACTGCAGAAGGCTCTGCAACGAGACGATTGCAAAGAGGAGTTTTGTTTGCGCGCCTGCATACCGGATTCATGTCCATGCTCTCAGAAGTGACTGAGAAGCGGCCCTTCCTCTGGACTACTGGAGCCCCTGCTCCTTTGCTCCTATCCTCTCCATCCTTGCTCACTGTTTACGACAAGGTTGTGCATCAGGAAGACATTGATGCAGAACATCTGCTAAAGCATACGCACTCTTGCAAGCAGCAACATCTCATAGGACCTAGCAGGTTGTTCCAATACTCATAACGAGGGACTCACATCAGGCAAGGACTTGATGACAAGACAAGCCTGCTATATCCTTCAGTTCAAGTCCAAAGCAGCAGGCAAAGACAATGTACCTGGCGGCGCTTGGCCACCGTTTGACGCCCGCTTCTCAGCTGGCGCTGCCGCGGAGTTGAGAGGGCCGCTGAACGATCTTCTCGAATCTCTCTCCTTGTTTTGCGATGCGGCAAGCTTCTCCATGCCTGGCAAAGCTGTGCCCTGCTGTCCTCCCTCCTCCACCAGCTTGTGCTCTGATGCAGAGCGGTCCATGGTAGTTGGCCTTGCAGTTCTAAACGACGCACTCAAAAGTAAACAAGCAGTCAGGCTATGACACTTGAGTAAGTGCTTACAATCATGCCTGTAGCACGTGGAAAGGTTGACAAAAACAACGTGTCAGTGGAGCAGCTACGGTCATTGGACATGGGGGCTACATCATGCATCCCCACTTTGTATTTCTCTGGACCCGGATCTCTGCTTCAGGTATCCTACCTCTCCTGGTCGCCTTCGCTTGATCTCGACTGCGGCCGAGGACCAGAGAAGATCCTAGAAGGGTCCAAGGGCCCACTCTTTTGCTTCTCCCTTGCCTTCTCCCTCTCTTGTTCCCTCTCCCGCTCAACTTCCCGTTCCCTGTCTGACCCTTGCCTTTCCATCATCTGCGCAGCTTCTTGTGCTTTCCACTCTGGTGGGCTTTCACCAGTGTCGTCTTCGAACACATCAAATCGACCTCTGTATACACCACAAGAGCAACTTTGTCTGAAACATCCGCCCATTTGTCACAGTCTTTCTCAAATACTTGAGGCATCAAAGCATGGGGGAGAAACAAGAGTTGATACATACATGTGTTTGGGCTCTTTCCGGGTGATGGCCACAGCTGCTGATCTGCTGCATGCGGAAGGCAAATGATGGTCACTTAAGGAGCATAGATAGAAGTCAGCTGCCATTGCCCAGCATAAGGTAGTACATTGCAACGTATGAAGCAGCCACCACTGCTTGCCTTGCATTGCCAGTGACTGGCTTAGAGACAAGGACTGGTTGAGGACTTGTACGCATCCTCGCCTGCAACATCAAAAGGCAGAAATTACACAGTGATGTTGTGCACGGCATGATCGGAACCATGTGATTGGAAGCCCCTACAAGAGTGCTCTGAGGTGCTGGACGACGTCACTGCTTGTCGCAGTGACCAGTCCCAATATGTTGATTGCATACCTCGAGCCCCAAATTTTGCGAGCTTGTGGAAGCTGTCATTGCACTCCGGTCTGGTTCTCTTCGCGAACTGGATCGCAAGGCCGCACTCTCGTCCCCCTCCTCTATCTTGGTGAACTTGTCGTCATCGTCCATCTACAAGGATAATATAATCTCATGAATTAACTGGACTTTTGGTATTGTCTGTTTTAGACTAAAGAGCCAACGCTGTTGCACTGCACCTCTCCATTGCCAAAACGGATGGGTGCCTTCAGTTGTATTAAGTCTCGGCAGCGTTGTGAAGGCTTTGGCAGATGCAAGGAGACAATACCAGCGCTGCCTGAGTTTTCAGGTCTTCCACGTTGAAATTCCAGCTGCTGACACCTCGTTTGTACTCATTCTGAGGAGCAGATTGAGGCTGTTAATGAGATGGACTATGTCCTAGAAAATACTGAAGGCAAAGCATGAGATGAGAAGATAATAATGGTATAGAGCACATCAAATTGTAGCCACACTCGAGTAAGTGGCTTTTATTGATTTGTTGCCTTACACCTCTTGCAAGCTCTTGAAATTTGCAACGAATGCCTGTGCCATTCAACAGAAGTTGGGAGAGTGTGCCTGTGATATCTCTTCTTGCTCAGACAAGGCCACCTTCTTGGCAGCTAACCTGGCCTCGTCCTTCGCCTGTATACACCAGAGTATATGTTGTTAGCTGGACAAGAAAGGACCAGAGCGATGAACTTCTAGGTGCTAGTGATGTGTACTTAGTCTAATTATCTTCTTGTCCACACCAAGTCTAACGAGTGGCAAACTCAAGGGCTCCAGCAACTTTCTAACGCCTTGACCAACAAATTCTGCAATACTTGCGTGCTAACACTTCAAGCAAGAAGCCCACATTCTCAGCAACTGAATCCTATATCATCTCCACATGGAGCTACAAAAGCATGTCGGCAAGGTCTGCAGTTTGCTATCTGTATAGACAACTCCAGCTACAAGGGTCCAACTTGATCAGACTGAAGCAACCTGCAGAGCCTTGACACGGTCCGCAAGAGGAGCGAGGCCTTCAAGGACGTATCGCGTCAGGTACTCAGGGCCCTTGGAGTGCTTGAAGAAGGAGTGCTTCAGCAACTTCTCAGCTGACGGCCTCTTTGTGGGGTCTTTGACGAGGCACATGGCAATCATTTCCTTGAATGACTGGACCATGAAAACGTAATGAAATTCAGTAACACACATGCACAGACTGAGCAGGTCGACTGAACACCCGATCCCGTACAAGTGGACAAACGCCTTGAGCATTGCCACTACAATCTGTACAGACTGATCAGCATCAAGCTACTACTGTACCAGCAGAGATGCTGGTACATCTTGAGCGCACTTTGAAAAGAATTCCTGCTAGATTAAGCTGACAATTGGCCAGATACGCTCACCTTTGAAAAGCGCTTGTCACGCTCAAGGTCTAACCCTGGAGGTGCATTTTGCAAGGTCATCAAGAGCACCTGGCCGCAATCAAGAAGGGTTGTGAGAGAAGCAGCAAGAGCCCAGATCAACAGGTAGCTATTCTACTTTGAAGTAAGCACAGGAGGGAACAAGGCTTTTCCCTTGGTGAAAGACGCTTGAGCTGTTGAAATCACTTGAGCATTACTTTACAAGATCATGCTCGCCTTAGTGGTCAAGAGACCTTAAGCTAGCATTGCAGCATAAGAACCGCCCTCATCCTCTACAACACATTAGAGCATGTGCTACATATGCAGACCTTCATGGGCGGATACTTGGAGAAAGGTGCATGCCCATGCGCAAGCTCAAGCCCGGTGATACCAAACGACCAGATGTCGGCCCTGCACTTCCACCACAGATATGTATTAGTCTCTGTTGATGCAGCTTCCTGGCAGGCGCCAAAAGATTGCAATGACATTGCTGAATAATCACTGCAATCAACTGCAAATGCAGTTGAAGTGCCTCTTGGAATAGGCTTGTCGGCTGGGTGCTAGTTAGTCTTACTTGAAATCATAGCCATGGAGCTGCTCCATGACCTCTGGAGCCATCCTGGTGCCATAAAACCCCAGAAGCATGAACACGATTCAGAAAGTAGGATGAACTGAGACATCCTCCTCCATTGCCATGTCAACAATGCTAGTTATTAAGCTGCACAAATTGCTCACACCACGAACTGACAGCAGATATCTTAAGACTGAAGTGTATCAGAGGGATGGATCGCACCAGCAGGGCGTGCCGACAAAGGTGTTGCGAGCACGTTGCCGATCACCAGCATCAAACATGCCGGCCGAGACGCCATAGTCGGCCAACTTCACATTCCCCATGCTGTCAATGAGGATGTTCCCAGCCTGCACAATAGAATCACTTACAATATTACATCCTTTGCTATCCACCTTCAGAGCTACAGTGGGGGTATTGAAATATGTCATTTGCTGGTCAATCATGCAAAGTGCCACAGACTCCTGCAATGTCGAGGGAATGCCGCGTTCCTTGATGGAAAGCTTGCCACGCTAGCAGAGAGTGTGGCGGTTGTGGCGGATGCAGACAGCACCTTGACGTCACGGTGGATGTGGCCATGCTTATGCAGGTACTCCAGGCCCTTGAGGGTGTCCTTGAGGACGGTGGCAATGACGGCCTCCTCGAAGCCGTCTGGGAATGCCGACTTCATGATGGAGAGGCAGGAGCCGCCGGCGCAGAAGGGCATGACCACCCACAGGAACTGGCCGACGGCGAAGGAGCAGTGCGCGCGCACGAGGTTCGGGTGGTGCAGCAAGCTCATGACCTGTGTCTCCTTGCGGACCTCCTCCTGCACGTCGCCACCGCGCTCGCTGCCAAGATATCAGCGGCTGCCCGAGAGCTGAGAGGAGTCCTGACGGCGCTCGCTTGGAAGCTGTCGAGGCTACAGGCCAGCCTCGGCGCCAGCAGCTCACCAGAGTGCCGCTGCAGCGCTCGAGGTCGAGGCACTTGACCGCCACGACCTCGTTGCCGAGCGGGATGCACAGCGCCTTGTACACGGTGGCGCTCACGCCCTGCCCGACGGACTCCAACAGCCTGTACTCGGCTGCCGTCGTCGGGTACTGCCTCCGGTCCACCTCGGCGGCGGCGGCGCCGCCGGCAGTGGCGACGCCGGCCATCGGGCCGGACGACGATGACTGCGGCATCGCGGCAGCTCAGCGCGGCGATGTTGCGCTCCTCCAGCTCCAACGCCAGCCGCTAGGATCGGCGGCGAGAGTCGAGCCTGGCAGCCAGCCCGAGGCTGCAGCGGCGGAGATGCATCGCCGCGGCTGCCATGGTGCGCTCGCCGGCAGCCTCCGCGGCAGAGCAGCCTTCGGCCGCACTGGCCAGCGCCAGGCCAAAGCGATCCGCCGTCGACCTCGGCGAGCGCGAGATGCGCTGGAAGGCCTCTGTCACGGCAGCTCCTGCACCAGCGCAGGGGGCGAGCGTGGCGCAGCGGCTGGGCCCGTCCGGGTCACCTCGGCTGCGGGCACAAGCGCGGCCTCCGCGGACCAGAGGCGCTCCGGCACGCCTGAAAAGGCGGCGGCGGCGGCGGCGACGGCGGCGGCATGGCCAAGAGCGGCGGCGGCGGCGGCGGCGGGCGGCGGCGGCGACGCGGGGGCTCGGGGGGGGGCAAGGGAGCAAACCCTAAAGGGCCGGCGGGAGCTCCACGTGCTGACATGGCCACGGCGAGCCTGTCGACGTGGACTCTTTGTCCACATCAGCATCCACGTCGGACGACAGGCGCCACGGCGGCGCCGAGGCGCCGCAGGTCAGCGCCCACATTAGGCGCTAACCGCGGGCTAACATAATGTCCGCCATCTCTGAGCTGGTCCTCACTCGACCAACTCGCAGCGGCGGCGGCGGCGGCGGCGGCGAAGGCGGCGGCGAAGGCGGCGGCGGTGACGGACCCGACGGCGAAGGCGGCGGCGGCTGCGGCGGCGGCGGCCGCGGCGGCGGTGACGATCGTGGAGCGGCGGTGAACACACTGTGTACGCACTCATAGGGCAGGAGGCCCTTCCAACTCCTGCACCCCACTGTTACTGCTAGTGAGTCAGTTAGTTACTGGGCCACTTGGTGGACGATGCGTAGGCCGCTTCCNCGCCGCCGCCGCCGTCTTCCTCGCCGCCAGCCGCGGCCACGCCGAGGACCCGCCGGCCCGCGGCCACCTCGAGGAGGTGCCCCCGCCAGCCCACCGCCGCCCCCAGCTGGGCGCTGTGCATTGCGCCGAGCACCGCCGCAACGCATGCATTGCGCCTCTCCTCTCAGGGCGTTAGCTCGCAGTGGAAGAGTCCGTCAGCGAGGCCTCGGCCGCCTTTCTTCTGGTTGTGGGCACACTGATGTCCCATCTGGAATCAGAACTGCTTACACCAGCGCAAGGTTGAGCTATGTCTGGTCGCCATTGTCACTGAGGTAGTACTGTCACAGTGAAGAGTCCAAGAGCACCCCTCAACATCATCTCGACACTTTGTGGGCTCCTTTTGCCCCAGAATAACATCTTCTCTGTGGTACAAAGGCTTCTCCTGGCAGTATGACGGTTGACCCCTTGTCAACTCAAGGTCGTGTACCTTGTATTAGTGGCGGCTGACACTTGCGGCGGGCCTACACCCTGTGTGGGAAGCCAGGTGCGGTGGGGCCTGATTGGCTGCGGCGATGTAACGGAGAAGAAGTCCGGCCCCGCGCTCAGCCTCATCCCACACTCCCGCCTGGTCATTGTCATGCGGCGCAATGCCACGGCCGCAGAGGACTACGCCGCCCGGCACAATGTCCCCAGGTACGGCGTCCAGCACATTGCCTGCCTGTCAAGGTTATGCATTTGGGAAATCTAAGATTCCAAGAGTAAGAGTTTACGCTTCAGAGTTGCCTGCATGCTATTATGCGGTAGTGACCCGCAGAGGACAGTGCTTCCAAACCGTCTTCCAATGGGCAGGTGGACCAGCGATGCCAGCGCGGTAATTGACGACCCCGAGGTCAATGCCGTGTACGTCGCGACGCCCCCACGCTACCACGCCATGTGAGAGCTCCACAAGCCGCTTGATCATGCATTAGGCTTACCTCAGCCTCCATCTGCACTTCGGTTCAGCTTCACGAGGGGGCACTATTACAGCTACTGACTGGCTGGTGCTGTCTCCAGCTTCTCACCAGCTTGTCAAGCATCTTAAGCGAAGGTTTTTACCTTACTATGTGTGCTCCGACTCGTTGACTTGGTCTGACTCTTGTGACTGCCTTTTCAGCACAGGTATGCCATGATGGCGGCGAGAGCTGGCAAAGCAGTGTATGTGGAGAAGCCAATGGGCGTGTCCTACCTGGAGAGCAAGCACCTGCTTGAGGTGGCCGCTGCCAACAAGGTGCCGGTCTTTGTGGCATATTACCGTCGAGCGCTCCCCAACTTCCTCAAGGTACTATCCATCTGCAACTTGCATTGAAAGGTGTACTTGCTCAGAGTTGAGAACACTATCAGTCCTTGATAAGAGACTTATGAGCACTGCATGTCAGGTCTCAGACAATCTGCTCCGGTTCTCCAATAATAGGCTCTCCAGCCGCTGTGGTGCAGGTGAAGGAGCTCATTGATTCGGGGCGCATTGGCAAGGTGAGGGCGGTGCACGTGCAGTATCACCGACCGCCCAACCAGCATGACCGCGCATGGGCTGCGGCGGGCGGCCTGGCGCTCCTGCCGGGGGCGTCCCTCCTTAACGCGTCTCTCCAGTGGCGCACGGACCCGCTTGTTGGCGGCCGCGGCGGCTACTTCCGCGACAAGGGCAGCCATCAGCTGGACCTCCTGGACTTTTGGTTTGGCCCTTTGGTAAGATTAATTCCCTCAAATACAATCGGCTTCATGGACCTGGCTTTGATGAAGTGCTTGGCCATGCTGTTGTTGCTGTAAGCCTCCCTGTACTTGAATAATTATAAGTCTTTTTCTGTTTCCCAGCAATTTGTGATGTCGACTGACCTTCTTGTGCTTTGCTCGTGGCGACACTGTGCAGCTATCGGGGTCTGGGTTTGCATCCAACCAGGAAGGCCTGTACCCTGCAGAGGATACCGTTGTGGCCCAGTTCAAGTTTGCAAGTGGTGTCGTCGGCACAGGGAGCTGGTGCTTTTCAAGCGAAGCGCACCAGGAGTTTGGCGAGGTAGTCGGCAGCTCTGGGCGCATCCGCTTCCAGTTTTTCAAGTCCAACAAGATTCAGATTTGGACGACGTCCAAGGACGAGTATGAGGAGCTCGACGTGCCATCGCCGCCGCACGTGCAGCAGCCCCTCCTGGAGACAGTGGTGTCGGCGCTGCGGGGGGATGCCGACTGCCCAAGCACCGGCCAGAGCGCGGCACGTACCAATCAGATACTTGACAACATTGTCAACGGCGTGCCCTGGCCTTAGATTTTACATCTGAGCTTACACCCTATTCTTGCTGTACATTGTAATCTAGTCTATTGAAATACATGTAAAAGGCGCAGATTTAGGCTACTGGAGGTCCGACTTCATATTAGCCGAGCTACTGGATGTGCTTGACCTCCATTGCTTACTCAGCTACTTTCATTTCCTAACAGTGGCGATTGCTTAGTAAAGAAAAACACCATAGAAGTGATGATGGCACATGGGGCTAGACATGGGAGGGGAAGTATGCATGGAATTGAGATCAGTAATAAGGTAAACTAGCGCATTCGGCTGGCTCAGCCTAGTACGCCGTGGGAGAACTCCTCATGATAACGGGTGCCACGGCATATCGGGCTTAACTCCAATCATCAATTGGAGGCAACCGCGCTGCTCCGGTGCGCACTAGCTATCCTGTGAAATTTCCTGTCAGTTGGTGCTTTTGCTCCTCCAATGCTCGCTCCTTTATGTAGAAGGCGGGCCAGCACATCGTCCACAGTCAGATCATCCCTGTTAACGATCTGAAAGGAGTCTCGAAAGGCATCATTCTCCTGTGGAAGTCCCATCCAAGTGGAAAGGACCTGGTGACTTGCTCGAACCTCCTCTCCAAACCCTCTCCGTTGTCCTGTAGCTGAAGAGCGGAGGATTGCACTCTGTTCACAAATTCCTGTACAAACTCTCGCGATGTATATCTCAATGTGGTCGGTGGGCTCAAGTTGAAGGAGCCCGCTGCAGAGACTTGGCAGTGGCGGTGGCCGTAGCCAGCAGCTAGTTGAGGCGGCCTGTGCCAGCTGACATGGTTGTCATCAATGAGGTCCGGCTGGGCGGCGAGCTGCGAGCAGTGCGTGCCCCAGAACCGGCCTCTTTGCGCGTCGTCCCACCTCTCAGATCTGGGCTCTGAAGCAATTCTGTCATTGCAAGCTCACATAAGCATTGAAGCGTTCATTGGAGCTACTCGTCCTCCTCCTTCTGGAGCTCCTCGTCCTCCTCCTTTCGGCATTCATGCAACGTCATGCTGAGATGGTACGCTCTGAAAGTTCCTCTACTCACGAACTTGCTATTCAGACGCTCCCGGATCCCGCTAGCCAGGGCCTTGTGGACAACTCCAGTCAGTTCCTCATCAGGCAAATGCCACGATAATCGCTGTGGCTACACCGTTCTCTCTTAAGAGAGGCCGGCATAGCCCTCCATCTGCAGTCGGCTCTACAGCATAATGCCGAATGTCCAGACTGCAACATCTTGGCGTGGAGACCGTGAACCCTTCTGCTGAAGCCGCATTCTGAGAAGTTACCGGCGATCATCAAGAAGTATGCCTCCACTAGGATGGCATGCATGGCGTCGTGAAGCGTCGTTGGATGCAAGCAAATATAAAACGTAACAGGTTTTTGCCATGTTCCGCGGGAGGGGGGAAGGGGAGAGGTCTCACACAAACACTCATTATGAATTGTGTATTGTTTATTATGTCATCACTGACACTATCGGCTGAATAGGTTACAATGTAATATAATCGGAAAATGACAGGTTTTTGCATTGTATAGGCTGTTGCATTGACTTAGGAGGTTAAATATAAGTTTTGTCATTCCTTGGGGGTATGAAATTGTTTAATAAGATATTTGTACGGGTTCATTGCAAGATGATGCAGATTTGTCTTGTTGACCATGCCAGAATAGATTGTTGTGTGCTAGAAAGCTGCTGTCTTGCATTGTTTTCCAAGTAGCTGGAATGAACTGGTAACATTTTTCCATACAAATGGAAGAGCTTAATTGCAGTAGAACAACTATTTATAGTGCAATGACTTGAGAGTAGTATTCATAGATATACTGCAGTCAATCATGAACATTTTCTCAAATCATCTTTGCATTCACTTCAATGTCAAATTTATTGTGTAATATTCGAGCTATTGCCCAGTAGTTGTGCAAGTTTCAACTGAGCAGTTTATGAGATGGTGGCCACAGCGTTGGTGTTCTGGGTGATGAGGCTGCTGGCAACCTTGACGAAGCCTTGGGGAGGGAGGAGGTTCTGGCCGGAGGTGGAGAACATGAAGTTGAGGAAAGCCTTGGTGGTGGAGGTTGCAGTGGGGGTGCTGGCAGGGTAGGTCTGGCGGGCCCAGATGTAAACGAAGGACACCATAGGGCAGACGCCGGAACTGGTAGATGGAGTTGACCTCGGACCAGGTGGTGGTGGCAGCCGGCACGGGCACGGGGATGGCTCCAGTTACGTTGCACGAGTTGCCCTTGTGGTTCTCGCCGGCGTGGTTGTTGGTGGAGGCGATGCGCACGTTGCCGGTCATGTAAGTGAGGGCGAAGTGGGTGCCGAGGTAGCAGATGGTGCCGGGGTGGGAGAACACGTACGAAGCAACGCCGGTGGAGCCCAAGGCGATGATCACTTTCGTGGAGCCCCAGCTAACGACCTCGCTGACCTTGCTTGAGGGCCACGAGCGCTGGCCGCCAGTGGTGCACTGATTCCAATGAAATGCGTGTATATTAAGAGATGGGGAGGCCATGTGTGGCCAAGTACAAAGGCAAGCACATTGGACAAATGTACGTCACCTGCTGCTAAGCTGACCCGCTCAGTAACCACGAGTCAGCACATAGAGGTCGCTAGCTGACGCTCGAATACCGGATGGCAATTGACTAGCTCTTGTGCCAGCAGCTAAGGCTCGACCAGCTTTCTGATGCAGAGCATACGCCTGAGCTCGTTGCAGACAGGTTGACACTCGACGTCGCAGAAATGACAGATAGGCTGCCGGCATACCCATCTGGGCTGGGAGCATATCCTCGCGTCGTGATTCAGGTAGGAGGAGAAGACAAACGTGGCGCCCGCGGAGTCGGAGCGAGCCACGGGGACGGTGATGGCACCGCCGCCAACGGAAGTGGAGTAGCCGGAGTAGAAGTCGGCCAGGTCCTGGCAGGAGAGGGTGAGCTCAGCGGCACCGTTGAAGAGCATGGAGTAGGACTGGACGCCCTGGGGGATAGTGAGCTTTGTGAAGCCGAGGCCGGACTCCTGGATGGCGGTCATGGCAGCAACGGACGCAGCCACCTGGTAGGTGTTGTTCTTGAAACCGCTGTAAGCGGCGCCGAAACTGCGAGGTCATGAAGGAGGCGGCACCACGTGTGGTAAGTCAGGCGGGACACAGACCTGAGAGAAGATGGCAAAGAGCAGCCTGGGCACGTTCGAGTGCGAAGTGTGGAGATACTTCAACACTGCAAAAGCACAGCTGTGGACATGGGCATGGTGGCTCTGTTTTGTGCAGGCAGCAGGGGATGCGTCGCAGGAAAGCAGACGGTGGCTTGGAAGTCCTCAAGGGCGGTACTCACCCGACGGAGGCATAGCTGCCATAGGTGCCGTAGGTGCTGAGGACCTGGTTCTCCAGGAGCTGGACAGAGGTGGCACCACCGAAATAGGTGGAGCTGCTGCTGGTGGGTGGCGGTGAAGGCGGAGGCGGAGGAGGTGGCGGCACACGATTCGGTGTAAAGCAGAATGACGGCCATTCGACAGTATCTCCATTGTCAATGTAGTAGTAATGATCTGTCATACCACCACAGCTGATGCTTTAGCCAGAAGGACTGCGACATGTCGAGGTTGTTAGATGCTTGTAGCGTGTGCAGGGCCAATCTGACTGCCTGGCACGCACAAACAAGTGAGGACTTATTACCGAAAGATGAAGTAACTATGGGCTGACGCCCATAGTAATAAGTCCCAGGGCAGGAGCCAACGATGTTGCAATTGATGACGCTGGAGGAAGACAGTCGGATCTCGCAAACCCATAAACGATGGGGGTAATCTTGAAGAGTGGGGAGGTTGTTGTCAAATGTGTATTGGCCGTTCACGTCGGTGTATGCAGTGAAACTCTGTGACATCACATGATGCAGCCTGTCTGGTCAGGCCGGAGCTGAATCAGCTGCACGACTATGCCTAAGATTGCTGTTGCTGTCGCTTATACGAGAGCTGAAACTCCGTACCTCGACAAACTCCTGCCTCCCACCAACATCGCCGTAGTCGAATTCAAGGACCACCGTGGCATTCTGCGAGGGGGTGTCGGGCCTAGGAATACACCCGTGGTAGGGGGTCAGCCACGTGAATGCACAGCCTAGTCAACACAAGCAAGGCCCGAGGATGCACTTGAAAACCCCTAACGGCTAGTTGCTACAGTGTGTGAGCCCTGGCGCTAGTGCTTGTCCACAGGCAAGTCAGCCTCTGTGCCAGCCGCGTCTAAGCTAGAGGGACAGACTCACAGGAAGCAATGGCGACAGTTCAGCGGTACGAGATACAGGCAGAAGTTGCTCACGGGCTGTCTGCGATGCCATCGGAGTTTCTGTCGCAGACGACAGAGCCGGTAAGAGTGGCTCCTCCGGCCGTGCCACTCAACCCCGCACCGACCTCCGGTGCGGGGTTGACCGGAACAAGACCAGACAAGGCGCCGCTGGCGGCTGCAAAGGCTGCAGTCCGCCACACCCGCAGGCCACTCTCCCGCGCGAGCTCCCCTCGCCGCGCACCCGCATGGCTCGGCTGTTGCGGGCGCAGGCCGGCCAACGCCACGCCATGGCGATGACGCCAGTGGCACGCCTCCTCTTGGTCACCGTCCTGGCGGAAGCAGACAACATCGTCCTCCGTAAGCCACCTTGTGGCCTTGGCGAGGCAAGGAGGGCCTCCTTCAAGCACGTCACTTCCTGAGCACAATCATGGCACCACAGCCGCTTCAGCAGCAATACTTCAAGCGCGCAGCAAGTGCAGGGGAGCACCACAGCTCCTCTAGAGACTGGACCCCTAGACCGTCGACCGCATGTAGGTGTACAGTTAGTCATTCGTTCGCACTGGCCATTTGACCCATTTGGCAGCGCTGTTGTCGCTCATCTGCCATTATCACCATAGCAGGCTTGACCCAAGTTCCTGACCGTCTGGCAGCTGCCGCTGCTCTTTGTGATAAAGATGACAACAAGCTTGTGGTGAGCACTGCCGTGGATTCTGCGGCAACTGCTGTACTGGCCATTGGCATCGACGGGCCGGCAAGGAGGCGGCCCAAATTCCTAGGTCTCACTATGCTCCCAGAGAGAAGACGTGCGGAAATTGCGCATGAAATTGAAAGAGAGGCCAATTCTAGCCTTACAAATGTCCCAGAACGAGGTAATGAGTTGGCGAAGAGGGGCGCTAATATCCTCGAGTGAGCACATACATATCTGACAAGCTAAGCTGAGGAGCCAGACCACCACGACGGAAGCCATAAGCCTGGCCTATTGCACGCCCAGCAAGCTGTATCGCGAGTGCCTGGGAGCGCTGCAGACTCAATGATAGCCGCATTCTATTCCCAGTGACCGTTTACGGGCGGAAGATGCGCACGCTACCGCCGCGGGGCGGAGCTGTCAGCCGGGTCGCTGGCGCAAGTGTACCGTATGCGCCTGGCCGTCTCGCTGCAGCGGTCCATGGCCCGCGCGCTGCACCTGCGTGCCGGCAGAGCCCTCGCTGCTGCCTCTGGCTCTGGCCAGGGGACCCACTTCCAGGAGCCTAGCTTCTCTGATCTGCGGCTGCTTAGCAGGGGGTTACTGAGTGATTCGTAGCTGCTTTGTTTCTTTCTGTGCTTCTTTTTCTAGGAAACGCTGCACCCTGTTCGCGGCGCCGCTGGTCAGCTTGAGAGGCCAGCAGCGGAAGTAACGAGGACCACCGAACCCCGTCACACCTGCGGATATCTACGGCCAGGGGGTAAAGGTATCGCCAGCCTGGTGGTCCTTGTACTTCTGTGACTTCGTTTGTCCTGCCACACTTACAGCATAGCCGGTCTCAGCAGTGATGGGGGCCCTTCTTTGTTCATCTTCTTTTTTGGGCTGGCTTTTCTTTTTGAGAGGGGCTTAGCTTCGGAGTCGTCCGCCCGTCGCAAAAAAGGACAGTGCTCGCCCACAGAGAAGGGGGGGCTAGCAAGGCCAGCCCAGAAAGAATGGACAAAGTCCAAAGCCAAAGAGCGAACAAACGCACAGCTTAGAGAGAAGTGCTCGCCCACAGAGAAGAGTGGCTGGCAAAGCCAGCCCAAAAAGAATGGACAATATCCCAAGCCAAAGAAAGAGGTGCCTAAGAAGATCTACACTACAGTCCATGCCTTTGGACTAGGACGAAGACATCAGCCAGAGGACGCTCAGTAACCTCTAGTCAGGACATGCAAGTCGGGGTAGCTAGCCGGGGGAAAGACGTCGACCTTCTTCTTGGGCTTCTTGTACTCTGCTCATTCTTTTCTGGGCTGGCTGTTCCAGCCCCTATCCTCAATGGGCGAGCTCTTTCTTCCCTGACGGAAGCCGGAGGCCGCCGCCAAAGCTCGGCCTGCGCGCAAGTGAACTGCGAACGCACAGCTTGGCATCTAGACAGGAAGGCACGACGAAACCACAGGAAGCTCAATACCCGCGCAAGCTTTGGCTGGGCTCGCTGTGGTTGACTCTGTGGTTGACTCTGCGGCCGGGCCAGGCTGTCCCAGTCAGCGACGAGTGCGCCCCTGAGCGCCCGACACGTGGCGCCGGCCCGTGCCGGCCGGAGAGCGGCCCGCGTGGCGCGACGCGTGGCAAGCCGGGGCCAAGGCGCCGGGCCCGCCGG
>WELB01000265.1:106507-117248 GCA_009602725.1 Spirogloea muscicola | reverse complement strand
CCCTTCGTGCCGCCCCCGCCGCCCCCGCCCTTTGTACCGCCGCCGCCGCCGCCACCCTTCACGCCGCCGCCGCCGCCGTCAACCCTGAGGCAGCCGCAGTTGCCGCCACCTCCCTTTGTGCCGCCGCCTCCTCCGCCGCCCTTTGTGCCGCCGCCCCCTCCGCCGCCCTTCGTGCCGCCGTCGCTGTCGGCGCCGCCGCTGGCGTTTATGCCGCCGGCAGTTCCGCTGCCGCCATCACCGCCAGGCGCCTCCATTCCCGCACCAATCGGCGCGCCCCTATCAGCATCACCGCCACCCCCTGTGCTCATCGCTGGCCAGCCGAATCCACAGCCGTCCGCTCCCGCGCCAGTGGCATCGCCTGGCGCCGTCCTCAGCCCGCCTCCGCCTCCGGCCTCGCCGCTGCCGCCTGCGCAGGGCGTGACTACGTGCAACTCGTGCTCAGGCGTCGCAAACTGCTGCCAGATGGGCGGCGACGCCGGTGCGGTGTGCTCCGACGGGCAGGCATCGCAGTACGACCTCACCGACTACACCTGCGCCTGCACGCCGCCTTTCGCCTACGACCCCAACACCGGCTTCTTCTATTGTGTTGGTTAGTGTCGCGGCGCGGTCCGCTACTCTAACCCTAATTGCTAATCCCGACACCCTAAATACGTCCAGCTGTTGGAGGCTCTGGCAGCATTTGACTGTCCGAAGGTGACCACTTATAATCTTGGCGCTCCCGGCCCTCAAGTCACGGAGATGTCCCGTGTGGCCTGCAGACTCGAGTGCGCCATTTCTCAGCCTGCCGGCCCAGGTGGTGGCCTTTGACACCAACGTCTACGACCTCGGCAACGACTCCGTCTGCACCCTCTCCGCGCCGCCTGGCTGCGTTCAGGTGATGATTAGTATCCCTTAATTCCATCAATGCACCATACTAACTGATCTCCATCTTGCATATGCACATACAGTGGCAAAATCTGGCATCAGTAGACAAATAGGTATGTGGGCAAGCCTAAGTTAGGCCCACGAGGCCCAAGTTGACCTGAGCCTAATAGACAAAAGCACAGTGTTAATGCACCTGCCCACTGAGCTCTGTTCTCTTGTGCTCGCCAGGTATCGTTCTCATTCAACGCTACAGACGATATGGGCAATGACCTCACGAGCCTAGTGAGCTGTCAGTCGCCAACCGGCCTCAGCTCCACCTCTGGCAAGCTTCTTGTCCTTACCGTGCCCAGCAAACCCCGCGCTAGTCCTCTTTGCAGCAGAGCAGGCTTTAGCTACTTATGCTACTCGGGCAAGCACCGAGGCCATGCGAATCCTTGCTATCTTGCACGTTCTTGACTGGAGAGCTCTCAGCCACAGTGCCCACAGTGAGCAAGGCAATGTCAAATTGAGATGCAGGCTCCGTTTGGACGGACTCATACGCTTGGGGCATCACATCGGTAACCTGCGGCGTGCCCGATCAGACCACAATGTCCAACTACACCACGGCTACAATCACGGTCATCGTTTATGGTAACTACTTTGCCCACTGATGGGAGTTGCTTCTGAGGATGTCAGTGTAGGTATTAGGTGTCAAAAGTATGTAGGACTTGTCTTGCTGCTTGCTCTTTGTAATGGAAGTGTCAAACAGATGTTAGGCTCTCTGAAGCACAGCTTCTGTTGTTGCTGGGCTGTGTTACAGGCATGGATGCATTCAGCGGGCCCTCTGTCATGGCGGCCAAATCCAGCGGTGCTGCCAATGCGCAGCTCGCAGTGGACGGCAATAATGACACGGCAATTGCTGATGGTGGCTGTACTCAGACTGACGTGCAATTGGACCCTTGGTTCCAGGTCAACTTGGGAAGGTATGTGAAGGTATTTGTTGGGCAGATCATGTGGTTTCAGATGCTGCGCATCTAGGGACCGTTGCATGCAGGGCCTTGCGTCAAAGGGTTTTGGCTGCTGTTGTTGTTTTGACTGGCTTCATTTAGCTGTCCCTTACACTGGAAAGGTGTGCAGTTGAGTTCACAGTTGAGTTCACAGTCAAGCTAGGGCTAACCCCCATGTAGAATCTGGACTAAAGGCCCTTCTTGTTGAGTATACCATCTAAGAGGAAGGCGCATATATCTGGCAGCTGTGCTGACATAGACTTCGCAAGCCCCTTCGGAGCATGTGCAGTGTGCAGCAAGTATACTTCGTGGCAGTTTTCCGGCCGGACGCATTCTTGGCACAGACATATGACGTGCTTGTTGGAAATGCAACAGCATATAGTGACCCATCAAACGTGCTTTGCGTGCCCGGCGACCAGCTCTTTCCCGACACGACAGATTACAGTGGTGACCTCGTTGTCCACAACGAATACGTGCGAACATGCAACATCTGGGGGCAATACGTCTATCTGCACACGCCGGGTGTCGTTCCGTCGCAGCTATCCGCCTGTGAAATCACTGTGTACACACCAGGTACGCTTATTGCCTCTCAACTGTTAGTCCAATCATTGTGAGTCTACCACCTAAGCTCTGCCCCTTCCCTTCATCCTTGATGCTGCCAGTGCCACTGCTGTATTGGCAATCGTTTGTCTCCCACTTCATCTCTTGTTTAAGTTGCCTTGTCTCTCCAGCTGCCACTAACCAGGCATTATGGCATATGGTTTGGCTGCTGAACCTTGATGTCAAAGCTTCTGCATGGATGGTATCCATGTGCTCTACATAGCACCATGCTCACATTGCAGGCCCACAACTCAGGACAACTTCAGGACCTCACTTCCAGGCCCGGTGCTCCTTTCTTCATGTGCAGTGCTGCCAATGTCATCATACTATAGGTGAAGGATGTTGGCACACTACTCTGTTATTAGGGCGGAAGCCTGAAGCTGAGCATACATACCTCAGATTGGTGCAATGATCTGGGATCACAGAGAGTCAATATCATTCTTTGATAGCGAGGCTCTTGGCTGCAAATAAGTAAGGGGGCAAAGTTGGAAAGAAGCACAGCAGAAGGTAGTACCTGATATCTGTGCAAGTTTGGCCGCTTAGATCTGCAACTGGCCTTTGCGGAAGCTCCATCAGCAGCTAACTGTGAGCAATAAAGTGCTCATATAGCAACTTCCTGATTGCAGAGCACGCCCTCAGCCTGAGACACCTAGTTGGCCCTTGCTCAGAGCTGCTTGGCAAAGTCAAGCAGGCCGTTGCCTACATTCAGCATCTCTGTGGCGTAGACTTGACTCTTTGATCCCAGCAAGAGGTTTCTGGAGAGGCTCTCGGCATTTTGACGAGGCTTATTCAATGGAGCTGAATGACTGCAGCAGGACATTAGGCAGCTTATGCTCTAAGGGTTTGCGTACAGGATAAGGGCTGTCAAGATCATGCGCCACCTGCCTAAAGGTGTCTGCAAGCTACTGGAGCCCGTCTCCAGCCACCCTAGGAGGATGGCGCCCTGCCCAATTGTAGACTGGGCCTGCCTCACAAACAGGAACAACAGCGACAGCATATGGGCTGCTACTTAGTACACAGAGTACAACAGTCTGCATTCGCAGTGGAGGACTAAGTGTAGTGCGTGACAACAACTGTTGCACTCGCGCTCAACAACGAGTTCCCTTCTACGAGCAGGACGGCCAGTTTATTGTGTATCATTTGTCTAGGTCTATGCCTCAAAAAACGGCAAAAGCGAAACAAAGCGCTGTAATGGGATCACAAGGCTTCTTCTTTTGTCTAGCTTGTCTGGTTGTTCTGTGGGGTACTGTAGCTCCTGCTTCTTTCCATTGGCTGTTTGCTAGTGATTTTTCCAATGGGAGCTCCTTTTATCCATGGAACTACTGTACCCATATTTACTTCTGTGTTCGTAAGCCTGACTTCTTGTTTTACGAAGCCGTGAGCCTGCGAAGGGCGGCGCGCAGAAGGATCCGACGTATAGTTGATCTGCAATGCGGGGCTAATCTGACGGGCTTAGAATTGCTGTCGAGTTGCCGGGACGAACAGGGGGCTCGCCATGGCGCCCGCGGCCGCGCGCCCCGCGGCGCNCGCTGGGCGCCGCGGGCCTGGACAAGGACCCGGCGGCGGCGCTGGCGGCGCGGCTGCCGCGGCTCACGGCGCGGCAGCAGGAGCTGCTGCTCCGCGTCGCCGCGCTCGTGCTCATCTACGTCCTCGCCTTCGCCACGCGCCTCTTCAGGTGGCACCTCAACTCCCGCTGCAGCGGCAAAGCGCAGAGGCTGAGCAGCGGCAATGCCTGCCGCCCCTGCGCTGCCGGTGGAGGCCAGTGTCATCTCGAACGAGCCGAGCTAGAGCGGCGTGGCAATGGGACCTTTGTGAAACCAATGCGGAATGGAGGCGATGACGATAGAGTGGCGATAGAGAATTAAGGAGCGGAGGAGGTGGAGGAGCGAGGCGAGCCGTGGGATTAGATGGGGATGAAGTAAAGGCGTAGGAATGTTAAGGGGCTTGGTAGAAAGTGGCGGGATTACCATTGGTGGAGAAGACGGAGAGGGATCTGCAGGAGCACGTCAGTTGGTATGCGGCGAGCTTGAGTTCGCAGCTCGCCAATGGCTGCCAGCAGCTGGGCATCGGCAAGCCCTTGCCAAGGCCACACAAACTCGTGCAGCAGGATGGGCGTGCGGACCTCCGTGCAGAACGACAAGCCTCGCGGAGCGAATGCCACTCCTCGTTGCTGCCAGTGTTCTGACGGCGGGTCCAGCGTTCTGAGCTTCCAGTGGACGCGTTGTTATCGTGCAGCATTGTGCGGCACGAGTCGGTGATCCACGAGTTCGACCCGTACTTCAACTACCGCACGACCGTGTACCTCGTGCGTGAGGGCCTGACCAAGTTCTGGAACTGGTTCGACGCCGAGACGTGGTATCCGCTGGGGCGCATCGTCGGCGGCACGCTCTACCCGGGCCTCATGGTCACTGCCGCCGCCGAGTACTGGCTCCTCCAGGCGCTGCGCATCGGCGTGCACCTGCGCGACGTTTGCGTCCTCACGCCCTGCTTCTTCGCCTCCAACACCACGGTCGTGGCCTACTTCCTTGGGAAGGAGGTCCGCGACCCTGGCACGGGCCTCCTCGCCGGTCTGCTCCGCCTCTCCCTCCTCCTCTCCTCCTCACACCAGCTGACGCTGCCAGCTGTACCACGACAATGACGGCAAAGCTGGGGTCAGTGCTGTCACCACGCTACACTACTGACGTCCAAACGCTGCCGCGTGTCGGTGACCGCAGCTGCAATGCTGGGCATCTGCCCCGGGTACATTTCGCGCTCCGTCGCAGGGTCCTTTGACTACGAGGGCATTGCCATCTTCGCGCTGCTACTCATGTTCCTCTTCTTCATCAAGGTAACCATCCTCGCAAACGCAGAAGGGTTTCCCACTTCTCTCCATTCCTTGCCTAATTTTCCTTGGCGATCGAGCGCAGGCAGTGAAGACGGGCTCGCTGGCGTGGACCGTCGCCGCCGCATTGGCCTACTTCTACATGGCCTCCTCCTGGGGCGGCTACATATTCATCATCAACCTACTGCCCATCTACGTGCTTGTGCTTCTCGTGTCCGGCCGGTACACGCAGCGCCTCTACGTTGCGTACTGCGCCGTATACATCCTCGGCTCGCTGCTCGCCATGCAGATCCGCTTCATCGGTTTCCAGCATGTGCAGTCCGGCGAGCATATGGCTGCTCTTGGCGTCTTCCTCCTTCTCCAGGTTCCTGACTCCTGACTCCATTACCATTATGGTGACCGCATCTGCAACTGTAGAATGTCAGCGTGCTTGTTACAATCATAATAGAAATTTGTACTGCTATTCTTCACAAGGCCTAGAAGAAGCGCAATGTCTCACTCCCTTGCCCTCTTGTCTCTTCTCCTCTCTCTTCATCCTCTTCATCACCTGCCATAGTTGCTAGCTGCCTGTTGTACTCATGTGGGCTGTCAACCGCATGCGACGACAGGTCTTCTTCTTTGTGCACTTTGTTCGGCACAAGCTCGCGGAGCCGAAGCTCTTCGCAGCCTTCCTGCGTGCCACGGTTGTGTCTGCACTCACCATTGGCGGCCTTGGCCTGGGGATTGGCATGCTGACAGGTGCCACTGTGGGCCTTGTCAATACTATATCACCTCTCCTACCTTAGCTTGCTTCTCAGCTCTGCTGTCGACAGCTACCATTAAGACCGGCCGGTGCTTAGCCATTCCGTGGACTGACCTCCACACTATCTGCCAAAGCCCAGGTTATATCTCGCCATGGACCGGCCGCTTCTACTCGTTGCTCGACCCGACATACGCCAAAGCGCACATCCCCATTATCGCCTCTGTGTCAGAGCATCAGCCGACGTCGTGGTCGTCTTTCTTCTTTGACCTGCAAGTTCTTCTCATCCTCTTTCCTGCAGGCGCGGCCCATAACCACCTCCTTCCTCCCTTTTCCCTCCTTCCTCCGCCCTTCTTCCCGCCCCTCCATGGCCACCTACAGTGGTGTCACAGTCACCTAATTGCGGTATCCAGAAATCAGCAGTATCATTCCTCCTTACCTTGAGCACCGCAGCACATCTGTCCTATGTTTTTGCTGTATGCTGCTGCTCCTGATGCAGCCGACTCCACCCTGCGCAGGCCTGTACTTCTGCTTCCAGAACCTGACGGAAGCAACGGTTTTCCTGCTCGTGTACGCGCTCACCTCCCTATACTTTGCGGGCGTGATGGTGCGCCTCATCCTTGTGGCCACGCCGGCGGTGTGCGTCGTAGCAGCGGTCGCTGTCTCTGCCTCCCTCAAAAATTTCTGCCGGGTACTGTGGGAGCGGCCGCCGGAGAAGGCCGCTGGCATTGTGGCAGCTAGGGGCTCATACGCCAAGGCGCAGGCCAAGGTTGGCGCTGCTGCCTCCCTTCTCCTCTTCTTCTGAAACAGTCCCAGCAGGTTCTGGAGCTCCTTCGACTGCATGCAGCTGAGGCTGTTGCATTCTTTGACTGAGTCATCACGCCGCTATCGATGCAGAGCGGGGTGGACCAGCCACTGCCAATGCAGCGAGAGGCGGCAGCGCTTGCTGTGCTCGGCCTACTCTATATGCTCTTCCGTTTCACTGTGCACTGCACGTGGGTCACAGCAGAGGCATACTCCTCGCCATCAATCGTCCTCACTGCACGGTATGCCCCCCCTGCTTGACTTAGTAGCTGCACTGCTTATACTTTGACACGAGTCAATCTCTTTCATGAACCCTCGCCCATGTGAATGTCCTGTGTAGCCTCCAATGCCCCTCACTGCTACAGGGCTGCTGAGAGCTGCTGAGGGCTGCTGTGATTCCTGCACATCGTGCTGGCCTTGAGAGACCGAGCTCGATGGCTGTGGCGCATGAAGTATTTGCAATCTTGATCACCAAGGGTCTATAGCAGGGAGTCTCTGCTTCTTCTTCTCTTCTCTTCTGCATTTAGACAATCTGTGGGCTAGGAGTGTGAGTTGTGTGCTCCTCCACTACTGGGATATTGCGCAGGCAAGCAGACGGGGGCAAGGTAATATTTGACGACTTCCGGGAGGGGTATCAATGGCTCGCGCACAACACGCCTCCCGATGCCAAAGTATGTGTTCAGCCCCACAACCAAAAGGCTCCTAATCAGTGATTGCCAAAGAAGAAGAAAGCCAAGTTCCAATCATCAAAGACATGCACTGAATTGCTCGTGCACGTCAAAAGTCACTAATGATGGTTTCTTGTCTGCAAGCATAAGCAGTGTCTAACCATGGCAGGCTTGTGAGCAGATTTGATGTGAACCTGCCAACCTCGTCAACCTGCAGGTAATGTCGTGGTGGGATTACGGTTATCAGATCTCGGCAATGGCCAACCGCACGGTCATTGTGGACAATAATACATGGAATAACACGCACATCGCCACCGTGGGGCGTGCAATGGCATCGCGCGAGGCGGATGCAGTCAAGATCATGCGATCACTGGATGTGAGCTACGTGCTCGTTGTCTTTGGTGGGGTGACGGGTTACAGCTCCGACGACATCAACAAGTGAGGCCCTACAGTTTATTGGAGAAACTCAGTACTGGTCGCATGTATCTGTGCTCGTTGGACCACTGCTGCAGATCCATCAGGTCTCTATAATGACTAAGCTGGCACTTGCACCATGCGTTTACTGTTGTAGGTTCCTGTGGATGGTACGCATTGGCGCGGGTGTGTTCCCGCAGGTCCGGGAGGAGGAGTACCTCACACCCACCGGTGACTACCGCGTCGACGCGCTGGCCACGTCGCTGATGGTTGACTGCCTTATGTGAGAGTCGAGAGAGCCCCTCCCCACGTACTATTCGAAAGTTGACAAGCTCGGACAGCATGTGAAAGAATAGCAACTATGGTTGTCGTGCTGCAAGGCCGAGACCGTAGTCGTAGTCAGCAGCCGTTGTCAGACTTACAAGCCCATTCTTAAGTCTTTATTAGTTGCAATCCCAACCTTACTCATAAGGTGCCGATTGTGCCAGGTACAAAATGTGCTACTATCGGTTTGGTGAGCTGCTGTCTGAGAATGGGCGGCCCACTGGGTAAGGGGTTGCCTGGGTGCTCTGTCAGTACAACTGCCCTGAGCTCCAGTTGGCACCTGCAGCTTGACACTTAGTGTTGTAACTGAAGGTCCTCATTAGTGTTCCATAAGAATTAGAAGCAAGCAGTGTACTGACTAGGTGTATTGTGACGCCAGGTGGGATCGTGCAAGGGGTTGCGAGATTGGGCGCAAGGACTTCGAGCTGGAGCACATTGAGGAGGCATTCACATCCCAAAACTGGATTGTGCGAATTTATCGTGTCAAGGAGCCAGAGAACCGCTGGTGATGGGCAGCAGTGCCAGCCGGTGCCCAATGTGCTGTGCTTTGGCAGGAGCCATGTTTCTCCGTTTTCTGAGAAGTGGTGGCGGTGCTGGGGGATGGCTGTGGCTAACAACACAAATTTGCAGCTGCAAGTGCACAATCCTCTATCAGAGTGTCCTTTAGTGGTATGTCCCAGACCCGTTCTGGCAGTTTTCCAGCCAGAGCCAAGGTTTTGTATGACACTTTGCACGGACCCTGTAGCCACAACACTCTTGCCATATTTACCATCTCAAGAGTGCAGCCAGCCAGCGGATCTGCCGCACCCTCTCAAGCGCCTGCGTGCGCTCCTGCCGCTGCAGCCGGAGCGCCACTGCGCTAGCATCCAGGCTGCCACTGGCGTTGCTTTCAACGTCGTTGCTGCCAGCTTCTGCATCCTCTATCTCGGCCAGCAGTGCGTCTACCTCACGAATGAAGTCGATGAGGAGCAGCGGTTCTTCTTCTGCAGGGGGCATCTCCAATGGCCCAAAGTGCTGGCAACACCCAGTATGCATTGTCAGCAAGCAAAATCAGAGTGGCAGGCACACTTTGCAACTGAACAGTCCGTATGGATTGAACAGTCAGTAGGCTTATTGACTGGGTGAAGTGTTGGCAAGCTTTTCTTGTGGGGAAAGGGAGGCACAACCAAGTTATTGTTAACAGCAATCTAACTTAGACATGAAGTAAGAATCCTTCATCAAGAAACCTCACTCAGCTCAAGTTGGCTTGCGCACCTGGGCGAGGTCGACGCCACCAGGCAGAAGGAGGCCCAGGGCGTCCTCGCGAAGAAACGCAGAGCGCATCGTTGCCTGCACCGCCCTCTGCCAGTCCGCCTCGCTCCTAGCGTCGCTCTCATCGAGCTGCAGCAGCTCATTGAGAAGGCGCAGTGCCGGCGTGGCCTGCCTCGACATCATCTCCGCCTGCAGCGAAAGCAGAGCGGCGCAGATAAGGGGCTTTGTGAGCAATGACAAGGTCACTTGCGAGCGGCCCAGCAGGGTCTCCTGCAAACATTTTAGTTCAGAGACAGCACCAGGCCTTGACTATGGAGTGCGCTTTAGGGATTCGGTTTTAAAGCTAGGGTTTAGGCTTAATGATCTAGGGTCAACGGTTTGGGGTCCAGGGTTTAGGGGGGCAGCACACCTTGATGCGGCGATGGAGGAGGTCGAGCGCCTGCATCGCTGCCCGATCGTCCTGCCGCCATCGTGGAGCACAATCTTCAGTAAGTCACGCATCAAGAAGCGAGCAAAGCGAGCGAGTGTGATACTGTGGTAGCGTGAAACTGCACTTCAGCAGTGGGCGCGGCGACAGCGGCATCGCTGGATTGGGGGGTGGGCCCACGTCCTGGCTCGCGAGCTCGAGGCGGCTCTGGATGGCCAGCAGCACGAGCGGCGTGAGCCGGCCCTCCTCACCCAGCACCACGATACTCTGCACACGACGGTGCATCAGGCTCCATCAAAAACCTATTTCCTCATAGTCCTTGAACAGAAGCAGACTCGAACACGAGTTCTTGAATTGAGGTGGATGCATCCTCATCTGCTGCGCCAGGAGCCAAGAGGGGTTAGGGTTGGGCTTGCGCTGCGCACGTCTTCCACGGCCTCGCCGGACAGGATGAGGTCGGCTATGAGCCGGCGCGCGGCGAGGACGTCCGCCTCGGAGTGGGCTGACAGCAGCGCCAGCGCAGATTGGTAGCCGGCCACCTGGCGGGCCTCGCCTTCCTCCTCCTGCCGGCGAAGCTGGTCGTACTCCTGGGGCAGCAGAATGTTGGGCAGGAGTAAGCCTCGCTTCGTCGATAATAGTCAGATATGAAGCTGAGGTTTCCATATAAGTGATTGCGGACGGGTTGGGGAGGGGTAAGGAGGGGGGAGAGAGGGGGAGAGAGAGAGCGAGAGAGAGAGAGAGAGAGGGAGAGTGGGAGAGAGAGAGAGAGAGAGAGAGAGAGAGAGAGAGAGAGAGAGAGAGAGAGAGAGAGAGAGAGAGAGAGAGAGAGAGAGAGAGAGAGAG
>WELB01000265.1:56285-72309 GCA_009602725.1 Spirogloea muscicola | reverse complement strand
TTTTTTTTTTTTTTTTTTTTTTTTTTTTTTTTTTTTTTTTTTTTTTTTTTTTTTTTTTTTTTTTTTTTTTTTTTTTTTTTTTTTTTTTTTTTTTTTTTTTTTTTTTTTTTTTTTTTTTTTCGCCGCGCTGCGCGCCGAGGAGGGCGCCCTGCGCGCCCGCGCTGCTCGCCTCCAGCGCCTCGCCCGCCAGGAGGCCCCCCGCACGCTGTGAGTCGGCCGCACCTGCTGCCAGTGTGACTTTGGACTTACGAAACGGTCACACTAATTGCTTTGTCAGAAAGTATAATAAAGTAATGACAATCAGTTGATGAAACTGTGAAATGGAGCGCCCACTGGCGCCGCCGCACTTGCTGCCAGTGTGATTATGGATACAAAGTGGTCATACATACCGTCTTGGCACCATTATGAATCTAGACACTTGATTGGTGATGAGTCTTGAAGCTAAGCTCTGGGCGACGCTATAGCACTTGACTCCAGGCGCTTCCTGCGGCGCAGGCACGAGCTGACGCTATATGGGCACGCGTCGAAGCTCGCGTGGGACCCCGACGCTCCCTGCCGCGTGGCGGGCCGCGTCCTGGCCGGCGCCGACGTGCGGCCCTTCGAGGTCGCCACTGCTGGGCGCTCGGCCTTCGACGTGACCAACGCCATCTGGGACATCCTGGACGAGCAGCCGCCGCTGGAGCCAGCGCGCGCCTCCCAGCCGGCGGCATGACCAAGATCAGGCGGCGCCCCTGGCGCCATGACTGCAGCCCATTGCACTCCAAAGCCTTGTGTCAATGTCACTCTGCAGCGACGACTGGCTGCGACTCACTACTTTGACGTGCCCGCTGAGGCGCGCTCTCCTGGTCTTATAGAAACTTGAGCTCTGACGAGACCAGGGGAGGTGCAGCTTGCAGGAGCATGCATCACGTACGTTGGCTAAGGCGCCAGCGGCAGGGCCTATCCTGCAACTGAGTACTGGCCGGCCTCTGCATGCATTGTACGCATGTGCTTGCCAAGCTGTATCGTAGGTGCTTGAAGTCATTGTCGCCTTTCCATCTACCCCAACTTTGAGCTTAGCTGCAGTGTTAGCTTACACTTCCCTGGTCCACGGTAGCACAGCAGCCGATTCCTATTCCGATTCCGGCAGTCGCAGGAGCTGTCTGAGCTTTTCATCTTAGCACTTTCAGGCTCATTACTGGCAAGTCATGCTAGATGGCCATATCACAGAGGACGAAAGCAGCTCCTCATGCGCCTGTGACTTCAGTGCGCTTTTTAGTATTAAGAGCTCTGGTCAATGACCAACTGTCAGGGCGTTGATTATGAGCTTGTCGTCACATCAACACATTCAAGCAAGCAAGCAAGAGCTGCCTGATGGTGCTGCTCAAGCTGCATCCACCAGACATACAATGGAAAAAATTTCTCGGCTGTGTGGCAAAGCATAGCCACTACAGCGTGTGTAATGCAAGTGACGAGCATCTGAGCAGACCGGGGGCCGTATCCAGAGGGTTAACGACTCCTCAAGCTGGGAGTACTGAGTCCAAGAGAACCTGGCCGGCCTTCGCCGAGCTGCCGCCGTTAGAGCCGCCATCGTGGGCCAAACTCAAGGGCGCCATGTCGGTTGCATCTGTAGCGCTGCTGCCACCGCTGCTGCCCAGCACCTCAAGAAAGCGGGAGGCCTGCTCGATCGACTCCGAGAGGCGTGCCAGGAGGTTGATGAGTGCGATCACATCATTGCGCTGCAGATGGAGCTGCAACTCAGGGACAGAGGAAGAAGTGAGACGTTCTGTCAGTGTCCAGAGATGTAGCTGCCCAACCAACATGCAACGGGCCGCAAGCAATGCTCCTTTGGAATGATGGGCCCTCCATGACAATCACATCAGACTTAGCAGCGACAGCATTAGAACTCTGCCAGCTGCTTGTATTCGCATATGCATCTTGTTACAAGGGTGAACTCACCACGCTCTCCTCAGAATTTGAAGCATCAACTGAGAAGAGGATCTTGAGCGCGGTGCCAAGGCCAAGGATTTGAAGCTTGCCCCACAGCCGGCACTTCTCGCACCCGACGCAATCCATAAGCGCACTGCCCAACCACATGGCACCCGTCAAATCAGCTCTATGCAGATGCATTGCACCATGCGTCACAGCTGACAAGGAGTGTGATAACAGAATGTGCTGAATACAAACGCCAGTTTATGCCACAGATTAAGCTGATCCAGGCATCAAAGCGTGTGAATGGGAAGAATCAAAGTCTAGTGACGTTTGTGGAGTCAGGGCAATGAGGAGCATTAATAACTCTATTTCAACATCAAGCATTAGAGCTGTTCAAGAGTGAAGGGCATGACTGGTGCACCTGATGTTGCGGAAGTGACCCTGCAGCTGGTGCTTAAGCTCCAGGCCATCGGCGCCCTTCCACATTTGTGCCTCGTCAAAGGGCACGGGGCAGGCCGCGTGCAGGCGCTCGTGATGCACCAAGCGGTCCATGAGCGCCGATGTCTCCGCGTCCTCCCCCGAGTTGCCCGTACTGTACTCGGCCTGTGACAGGTACTCCGAAGCCTGCAGACCGAGCCAGTATGCTATGATCTGTTGGTGAGCTCATTGTCAAAGTATTCCTTGCAACGACGGCATGAAGCAGAGCTTACGGGCTTGACGCTATCAACGCAACGCTCTGCCTGGTCTGCTTGTTCAGAAGCTTGGAGAGCGTGCAGCTCCATGACCATAACCTTTGCCAGTACTAGCTACAATAGAATGCTAACATGCCCTTCTGACTGGTCTTTCTACTGGCATGGAAGCAAAAGCTCTGCCTTTGGCCTCTGTGAGGCTAGAGTTAGCGGACCTTCATAACGGCGCGGAGCACAAACAGAAAGGTGAAGTAGAGATTTTGCAGACGCTGCGGGTCGTCCGCGACCCGCTCCTTGAAGATGGCAGGATTCTCACCCCACTGCAATCAATCATCAGCAAATCGCCTCGTGATCAATTTTAGCCTCCACATATAGGTGAATAGCAAGACAGCAGCACAGTGGAGCACACTTCCTATTAAAGGCATTGACTTTGATGATCAATCACACTGAGTTGACTATACATAAACGGAAGTTAAGATGAGGAGTGAGCTACAGAGTGGGGCAACTTCAGCTGTGAAGTCCTGCAATGATTCAGTACAGTCCCGATAAAGTATAGAGAGCAACACCTAATCTCATTGTTACACTATCTGCAACAGCAGTCCGCCTGCGCACCTGATCTTGCGCCTGGTCAAGCAGGTAGTGAGCAGCGATGTGTGTCGACACGGAGGTGTGCAGGCCTGAGATGAGGCGGTAGAAGATACGGCGCTCCGTGCACGTGTCGTTCAGGCCGCCTATCCAGGGAAGGACAGGCAGCAGGCCACGCCAATAGAGTAAGCTTTAGGTACAAATGGAGTCAGATTGGCAAGCAGTGCCTTGCTCAATTGAGCAAGGCACTGCTTGCCAATCTGACTACTGATTACTGACGAGCATCTTGGCGTGCGATCGTAGCAGCCCAAGCTTGCCACCCGGCCAAGGCTTACCACTGAAGCAGTTCTCGGCGTATATGGCCTGCCAGATGCGGCGCGCCGAGTCGCCCTTGTAGCCCGTGTATCCCTCGGAATTGAGCAGCAGGTTGACGTACGTCAGATCGCCTGCACGCAGTGCGTCACCTGCCAATTTCAGCGGCAGTCGTATAGCTAGCCTGCGACTGTTACGGCAGCAGGTGCGACAGCGCAAGTGCTTGGCGTTGGCGGCAGTGCCAGACCTCCGTCAGCCTCGTCCTCGGCCGTCCAGGGGTTGTCGACCTCCCGCCAGCTGTGGAAGGCGGCAGCGTCGAGCGTGCGGTCCACGGCGGCGTGGCGGTTGCCCTCCTGGCACGCCACGTCGGTCGCCGGCCGCAGCGACGCCGCCGGCCCCAGCCCGCGCAGCGGCTCCGGGAAATCGCCCTCGGGGCACTCGCAGACGGAGCAGTCGCGCAGGTGGCACATGCCGTCGTCCGGCCAGAAGGGGCAGTCGCACCACAGCTTCACCTGCGCCAGGATTGGCGGCGGCACAGGCCGGCGGTGAGCGAAAAAGTTTGACAGCATCGGCGTGCCCACCACTGGCAGCCTGATCGAGCACCACAGCGGCAGCGGCAACGGCAGCAGCAGCAACAGCATTGGCAGCGGGCGGCCGTGCCCACCTTGAAGTGGCGGAAGAAGGGCGTCGCCACTATGCGCTGCAGCAGGGGGTGCAGCACGTTGCGGTTGAGCGAGGCCGCCGTCTCGTAGTCGCAGCAGCAGTCCCCGACCAGGCCCGAGAGCCATGGCGCCTGCGGCAGCAGCGACGGGCGGCAGCCACCGTGACGGCGGCAAGGACAGCGTCAGGCGCTGCAGGGGCTGAGCTGAGGCCCTCCAAGCCAGCAATGGCAGCTGACAGATAACCCGCTTATAATTGAAATCACTTATCTAACGATGTCACAATTAGGCTTATCTCACACCTGACAAACACAGGTGTCTCTGCTGGAGCTGGCGTTCGATGGCGGCTGCGCCAGCGACGGCAGCGACACCAGGCCGGTCGCGAGGCCCGCGAGGGCGAGCGCCACCGCCAGGCCCGCCACAGCCGCGGCGGCGGCAACCACCGGTGGCTGCTTCCGAGCCCCCAAGCCTCTGTCTGTGCCGCTGGCGCCGGCGCCGTCGTCACCTCCATCTGCAGCGGCCGCGACGGGGCGGCAGTCCTCGCCGCCCTCCTCGGGCTCCGGCGCCGCACCGGCAACCATGGCGGCGCTGGCAGAGGCTTGTGCTCCGCAGCTTGCCGGGTCCGCTAAGCCACGGCGGTGCCGCTGTACTTTGCCGCCGCCGCCGTGTGCCGAGCGCCCGGCCCCCGCCGGCAGCCGCCGCCTTGCCGCCTTGCCGCTGCCGCCGCCGCCGCCGAAGGGCGCCCTCCGGCCCCACGCTTCTCAGCAACCTCTGCTTTCCCCTTCCCTCGCCTCTCCCTCTCTCTCCCTCTCTATCTCTCTATCTCTCTCCCTCNAGAATGCGGCTGCTGATTTCTAAAGAGCGGCTGCAAAAAGCCAGCCAGGTGCATACAGAGGGAGATTGATTGGAGGACAGCCCGTTTGCCACTTGGCTCCCCCCAGCCGCCGTTGCTGCCCTCGACGCCGCCGCCGCCACAGTCTTGGCTGCGCGAGCCAAGGCCGCCGCTCGGCCTCAGCTGAGCCTCTTCCTGCGGGCCGGCGCTCGGCGATCGAGCGCCGCCGTAAGCAGCGCGGGCTTGTGACGGCCCTGGCGAGCAGCCTTGCGGCGTTCCCAGTTGTGTTCGCTGGAGAATCGGCACCAAGCTGTTGACCACTGCTGTGCGTGCTGTGATCCGGCACCGAGTGCCAGCTGAAGGCGACGACGACGCAGCCCTGGCCCCATGACCGCGGTCTCGAGGCCAGTCACAATTGTTGGTGGGTCAGACGGGCACAGCATCGAGGCATGGAGGTGGCATGCAGCTTGAGGGACTGGGGACTGGAGGCGGGACTGAGTCAGTGAGGCGCGGCTGCGGGCCACAGTAGGTAGTAACGACAGCAACAAGGTGGAGGGCAGCGCTCAGCGACATCAAGGTTAGAGCTGCAGATGATCACGGCAACTCTGCTGGAACCTGGTCTTCCAGCAATCTTTGCAGCAGCTCTGCTGCCAAAGCGCAAGATATACGTGCATGCCTTCGACATGCCCTCAATGAAGGCCACCGCGTAATTCAAGCCGTAGAGAGCAGCAGTTCGCCAGCAATGCTGGCAACCCTCCTGGTGTGTCACCTTCGAAGAGACTGGACAAGGTCCATAGGGGCAGAACCTGCAGATATCACGCAGCTGGTAAAGGGTAAGTGTGAGTGGGTGCTCAATATCCTTCAGTTAACAGCCGTAATGTCAAGTAACTTGCAGCTGGAAACTGGTCGCCCTGCCGAATGTTAAAGGCAGCAGCCAGGACCTGGCCTGCCCGCAAATTCATGTGGAACTCCTGGGAGTAATGTAAAGGCGCATTAGGTACATTTAAGCGAGCAACCTGGCAGCATTGAAGCTGGGCTGCTCGGCCTGCTGTTTGTTAAGAGTGGGCAACTACATATTTGTGTACCATATCGTCAGCAGCATGGTGTGCTTGAAAAGGAATGTCTTCGTTGAAATGAAAGTGACTGCCTAACTCATCTCTCACCTGGCTCAGTCTCTGACATCGTACTCAGTACAAGTCAGCAATGTACCTTCCCTGATCTTTTCATCCTGCTGATTCTGAGGACCTCTGTCCATTAAGCAAGTGAAGAAGCAACAAGACAGTATACATCCAACTATGAGGCCCTCGGGCATAAATGTTCGTCTACCCGTCCTGCTGTAAACTGTGTAGGCACAGTGAGGTCATGATGATAATCTTACATGCATGTCAGAAGAAGTTTTGCAGCTCCTGTATTCAGTATGATTTGTAAGCAGCACATGTAGACCGTTTGTGGCATGGCACAATTCCTGTATCTGCTGCCTGTTTGGGCCTTTCCTTCACACAACTCTGAGAACTGAAGGGACGTTACAGACGGACTCAACCTGGCCAAAATTTAGCAGGCGGCGGTGCTGCATACGCCCACAACAAAACGTCTGCTGCTGGCCTCCCTCTGTGTGGGGCACATTACAAGCAGTGACCTGCGGACCAGCTAGGGAAATTTGTGGTGGCAATTGGCTCTTGGAGCAACTGAAGAAGAAAGTGTTGGGGGCCAACGGGCAAGCAGGACTCGGGTCAAGGGAGAAAAAGAGGGGTTGGAAAAAGGGAGCCGCAGCTATGATGCACTCTTGTCTTTGCGGACTTTATCTTCTTGGCTGCTGGTGAGAGGCCTTCCTGGCGCAGCCGCGCCAGCGCCGTCCTGGTGCCGGATGGCGCCTGTGTCGACGAGGTGTGGGACCTCGGCCGCCAGCCAGGGCGCCATACCCAGGCAGAGCGCGTGTGCAATGCCAAAGTGCGGCCTGCGTAGCCACACAAGCACAGCATATTACAGTCACCTGGGGGGGGCTCTTTAAAGGCAGGCAGCCATGCGATCGCATGGCGGTTGGCAAGGGCTACCCTGCAACAAGAGCTTGCACTGAGCAAGGACAGCACGAGCAAGCAAAAACCGGCTCTCACGAGTTCTTGGCCCACAGGGGCTTGAAGTGGATAGTAAGGCAGATCTTGCCACCGCGATACATCTGCGCAACCGCAGCCGGCACAAAGCACCCGCCACACACTTCACTCAGGCACACAAAGTACCGTGGCCTCCTCTAAGAGGAAAACTTTCGAGCATTGAAAATACAACTAAGGCCAAATGGCCAAGTACAAACAATTCAAGCGCATCTATTGATGTACATCACCCACTGCAAAGTGACCCGCTCAGTAACCACGAGTCAATACATAAAGGTCGCTACTCGACGCCTCAATACCAGACGGAAGATCGAAGCATCTCTGCCACCAACTAGAGCCCAGCTTTCTGGTGCAAAGCATGAGCCTGAGCACGCTGTAAACAGGCCGACACTCTCGTCGCAAGAACAACAGATATGCAGCTGGCAAACCCATTTCAGCCGGTGGCACATCTGCATGTCGTGCATAACCTGTTGCAGTATTCTGAAGGAGAATGTGGGACCGACGACCTAAACAGCCAACGTTATCAACTGCAGCTGGCAGGAAAAGATCGCATTGGTGGTAGTTGAAGTAATGCTGCAGTCGATATCTTTAGCTGTCTAGGTCCTCGGTTCCACAATCTCCTTCAAAATAATGCCAATCTAGGTTATGCACGACATGCAGATGTGCTTCCGGCTGAGATGGGTTTGCCAGCTGCATATCTGTCGACTTGCGACGACAAGTGTCGGCCTATTTACAGCGTGCTCAGGCTCATGCTTTGCACCAGAAAGCTGGGCGAGCTCTAGTCGGTAGCAGAAGGGCTCCAAATCTGCCATCTGATATTGAGGCATCCATTAGCGACCTTTATGTCTGAAGGCGGTGGAGAGTGCGCGGTGCAGGACCAGCGCCGCCATGGTCGCTGGTCACGCAAGTCAGCACGGCTACTGCCACAAAGGCGGCCTAGCCAGGCCCCTCGCAATTATAACAGCAGCGGCGGACAGCAGTGCTGCACACCTTGGCGGTCTTGCCGTCGAGCTCGGGGAGCTGGAGCTCGGGCGCGGTGGCGGGGTAGGTGACGGGGATGTCGAAGCGGAGCTCAAAGTCGTACTTGAGGAGGTTGTGAACGTACCAGCAGCGGCCGCGCCACCGGGTGCCCTCCGCGTCCTCTGCAGCGATGCGGAACCAGTCGCTGTCGCTCGCCTTGTTCATCTCCATGTACTTGATCAGGGCCTGGCGGGCTCATCGCCGCGCGCGCGGCCGTCAGGGATCACGACGCGGCGGCGGCCAGCGGCGGCGGCAGCTGTGGCGGCGGCGGCGGCGGCGGTGCGCACCATGTACTCCTCCTTGAGGCGCTTCTTCCAGGCCTCGCCGTCGCGCGGGCCGGCCTTGGTGGCCAGCAGCGGGATGCGCTGCACCGTCGACCGCGTCGCCGTGTCCCACCCGTCCATGGCGGCCGCCGCGCCGCCGCCGCCGCCGCGGGGCTTCCGAGTCGTGTCGGCTGGAACTCGGGGAGCCCCTAAGTGCAGTTATGAGCACCGTCAGTAACAGCCGCGCTTTAACCGCCGTGCTCTCGCTGCAGCTTGTGGCTTTTCCGGCTGCTGGTCTTTCTGACTAACGGCTGCCAATAAGAGGCTGGTAAGTGGTCATATTACATAACAATTGCTTAACATGTATCCGTCAGCGTCAGCGCTTCGCTGACGGCTCAACCCGGGCCGCTACCTGTCGGCAATCCCACTGGCCCCTCCTTCCCACCACCACCCCTCGTAAGCGCCGTAGGCGCCGCCGCCGCCGCCGCATCAGCCGACGCCGCAGGCGCCGCCGCCGCCGCATCCGCCGCCGCCGCCGCCGCCGCCGCCGCCGCCGCCAGGAGAGTTCTTTGCCAGCTCCTCGGCTCGGGCGCGGCAGCGCGGCTGTGCGATCGTCTTTGACTGCCGAGGCGGGCCGCCGCCTGCGGCGACGACATCGGGGTGGCCGGAGGACGGCTACGGCGGCCCACTCTGACGCCGCCATCGCCGCCGCGACTCCCGGGCCCGGCCTCTCTCTCTCCAGCGGCGTGGCGACGGCGAGAGAGCCGCGGCTTGAGAGCCATGGCGGACTTCTCTCTCGAGGACGAGCTGCTGCAGGTGGCGGGTCGCTCCAAGCGAGGCGGCGGCGGCGGGCCGCCGCCGCCGTCCGCGCGGAAGGCCCGTCCCCTCAGTGACTCGTCGAGCGAAGGTTAGTGGCCGGGATTACCCGGTTATGAATTGGTATTACCGATTACGGCTTTCAATATACTACGTTGAGGCTGCGGCACTGTGGCGTGCCGCCTATGGCGTTATTCAAGGGGCCCTCACTGGGCCTTGCGTGCCACCTGCCCTGTTCAGGGGACGACGAGGGAGATGGCCGCGATCGCGGGCAGCGGACCAAGGTTGGCAGCCACACTTGAAGCAGTCAGCAGAGCTGAGCAGATTATGCCCTAGCCTCATATGGTTAGCGCGAAGGTAGAGTGCTAAATGAATGAATCGGCCATTGTTAGTCATCATGGACACCATCATATATAGCAATCCTGGCGCTCGGACTCCGGAATCAGTCACAAGCTCCATAGTCATGCAAGTCTGACTGTGGTCTGCGTCGCTTGGTCGTCGCGCCACCTTTGCTCTCGGTCGATCAGGGCTCCAGGATGCCGCTGAAGAAGCGCTTCGGCGACAAGGACGATGAGGACGGGGACGGAGGCAACAACGATGGCAATGACGGTGTTGACAATGACAGCGACGACAGCGCCCGCAAGGGCAGCTCTGACAGCGATTTGTCCTTTGGGAGGTGAGTAGTGTGCCACCACTATGGCAGCATGCTGCTTTCTGTTGAGCTGTCAGCGTTACTGTTATTGGTCATGGCAGCAGAGATCCTTGCTGGCACTTAACATGCATTTGGGGTGCAGCGACCTGTACAAGAGCAAGGAGGACAAGCGCAAGCTCATGGCCATGACCGAGCTCGAGCGCGAGATGATCCTGGCTGAGCGCGCGGAGCAGCGCGAGCAACTCCTCACAACCAAAGTACTGGCCACGATTCATGCTCCAAGCTTCCTCCACTTATATACTCGTCTCCTCACTCCTCCCATCCCCTCCCCCCGCCTTCTCTCCTACCTCTGTCCACACTGGCACTTGCTCCACTCATGCAATTCCCCTTTCTCCACTCACCTGTCTCTCCACCCCTGGCCCAAGCCTCAGCTTTCTGAGTGTCTGGCAATTGTTGACTTCTGGCCTGGGCTCAGCGGTGTAGGAGGTGGGCTGCTTGTTGGCCTGTACGTGTGAACAATGAACCACTGTGACCAGAACCAGCAAAAGGCTTGGACAACTCATTGCATTTGCTATCACAAAACTTCCTGATGTCAAGTCATGCCATGTTGCAAATGTGCGGCCTGCAGCGCCTCCAAAAGGCGGCAGAGAAGAAGGAGGCGGAGCGGGCGCGGGAGAGGGAGCAGGAGCTTGAGCAGGAGCACGAGGAGCGGGATCAGGAGCCGCCACCTCCGCCGGTGTCGCGCGGTCGCGCGTTAGCGCGTGGTGACACGCCGCGAACTGCCAAGGAGAGCGCACTGCATGAGCTCGTGGCTCGCCGGCAGCGCTCTCAGCAGGAGACCCCTGCCAGGGGTGGCGGCCGATCGACAAGGCGTAGTGGCGTGCGTGAGGACAGCTACAGCCCGCCTGATGAATCTGACAGCGAGAGCCGAAGCGGTCGCGAAGAAGAGGAGGAGGCAGCAAGCAGCAGCGCAAGCCGGGGGCGGCGCTCTGATGGCGGTGGCCGCGAGCTCGGCGCCGGCGTGCAGTCGGATGACGATGACGATGAGGACGACGATGAGGGTCGTGGCGAGCCAGATGTGACGCCAGAGGACCTTCTGAGCATTGTCGTGCGCCGCCACAAGCTCATCAAGTGGTTCCAGGAGCCTTTCTTTGAGGTGAGCACCAGCAGCTAGAAGCAGAAGTAGGGGCAACATGGAAACTGAGCAGGTTCTTGTATACAGCAGGGCTTTAAGAGCAACCTGTACTTTGCATTCAAGTTTTGAGCAACATGACAGGCCTCATCAGCAATGACAATGGTTGCAACTTTAGCAGAAAGCCGCTGGTGGAAACTGACAATCGAAGCGAGGCTCCTAGAAGACTGTTGTGACTGCATCAGCATCACACTTTTACCTAACCTTGAGCTAGAGCTTTTGACAGTCATAGTGTACCATCATCAGCAATCCATTCCATTGGACGAAGTCTGAGGTGTCATGTTCAGGACATAATGTACATCTCAACATAGCATGGCGTTGGGGCGATGTGACAATGGTCGCTGCCCTGCTACCTCTGCAGGAGCTCATTGTAGGTTGCCTCGTGCGGCTAGGCATCGGGACGTCAGGCAGCGGTGTGGCTGTATACCGCGTCTGCGAGGTTGTGGCTGTGGACGGCAAGGACACCTCAAAGCAGGTGCAGCTCTCACCCTCTGCAGGATTGCAACTGCTTAGACTGCTTCGCGCAGATGGCCTTTGTATCAGCAGAGCTGGTGGTTGGGCAGGTCTTTGGGTTCCAGTCGTGGAGGTCACACCAGTGGACATTTTGCATAAGGAAGGATGAGCGTCATCTTGAGGATCAGGCTAGCCTCAATGCGTAGCATCTGGGGTGTAGGCATTTGGGCAGCTGATACTGGTATACGCCAGGGTCGCCGTTGACCCCACTACTGGCGACGGGGTGGCCATGGCCGGGTGCGCAGTACAAGCTGGAGAGCAAGACAACGCACAAGTGGCTGGACTGCCAGTGGGGCGACAAGCGCGCCCGCTGGCAGATGGCCCGGGTCTCCGACACGGCGCCGAAAGTGCGCGAGATCGAGGAGTGGGTGCGCGAGCTTGACAAGGCCGGGCTCCGCAAGTGAGTGCGATATGAGGGCACACCCTCAAGCCCTCAATTCTCCTTTCGCCAGCAGCACCCTCAGTCTTTATATCACTTTGCAGTCTTCAAGTGGTTGTCAGTCTCTGACTGCTGTTAGCATGGGCGTTGGACAGATTGAGCTTTCAAATTCCTGTATGACATGGATCTTGTGCTTCGACTTCAAGATGTAGAGATGCAATGCACTTGTGCCAGCACTCATCAGTACTTGAAGCTTGGTCAAGTGCATGCATTATTGTATCACTCACATATTCTTCTATACTGATTGTTGAGGTCCTTGACTTGGCTGGTAGTGCAGGCTCACCAAGGCAGACGTGGACGAGAAGCGGGATGCGCTGGCCAAAGTCAACAGCTACCGATACACCGCCGCGGCAGTAAAGCAGATGCTGGAAGAGAAGCGGTTGGCGGCGTCAGGGCCACGCAGCTTTGCTCTTGAAAAAGGCCGGCTGCTGCAGGAGAAGGAATTAGCAGAGCAGCGCGGAGACACCGAAGAGGCGGCAAAGGTGCAGGCCTTGGTAAGTAGGTCGCCTGGCAAGCCGGCCACATGACTTCGCACCTGATGTATACAGAGTCAGTTTTGTGATGATTAGTGTAGTGTAATCATCTTGCCTGGCTCTAGGTTCGCTGCAGAGAGTTGAAGGCTTAAACTCCTCAAGAAGTGTGGCAGATTGAGGAGCTGGATGCGAAGCACCGGTTGCAGCTCGCTGGGCGGGCAACAAAGTCGCGAGCTGCTACGCTTGCGGAGATGAACAAGCGGAACCGGCAGCAGAATTTCAAGCTTGCAAGCGAGGCGGGCGCTGCAGCAGCCATGGCTGGTGGTGGCGCGTTTGGGGAGGCAAACTATGACCCCTTCTCACGTCGCTGGACCCGATCTCAAAATTACTACAAGAGCCCTGTCGTCAAGGTTGAAGCTGAGGCGGGGGCTGGGGCCACCGATGCCGCTATGCACGCGGAGGACCCTGTGACAGCCAAGCTGGCGCACGAGCTGGGCTCGACTGCCAGCCCTACCGCTGCTGCCGCCGCCGCCGCCGCTGCCGCCGGCCTTGATACAGCAAGCGCAGCTGCTGTTGAGCAGCCGCTGCTAGCCAACACGTCAGCGCCGGTGGATGAGGGCGTGCATGTCATGCCTGGCCACGACTTTGATCTGCCAATTGACCTCTCCATCCTGCACAAAATGAATGCCGCAGGCGGCCCTGCCGCTGCATTCATGGCACGCAAACGGCGGCAGGAGGTCACTTGCGGCGTGCAGGTTAGTTGGTCACCTCTTGCTTTGTTTCTGCCAAGGCACCCAAGGCTCTCGCAATGTATCATTGCATTGTCGCTTGGCAAATTGAAATGCACACATGATTTGCAGGCAATCTTTCTTTACAAGCTTTCACTTGAGCTTCGGTATTTGCCTGGTGATTGGGCATGTGATGCTTTGGTGATCTTGCAGGTGGGCAGCAGCGACAGCCGGCGGCACTCGCTTGTACTCACTGTCAATGACTACAAGCGCCGAAGAGGGCTGCTGTGACTCAGTGCATTCATCTCACTGAAGTTTTACAGCTGCATTTTTGTGCTAAGTTCTCTACCAGCACCTGTATTGCAACTTCAGTGCATGTGGTGTCAAATGAGTGCTGTTGCGCACCAAGAGCCCTTCCAAGTCACCGTTACTTCAAGCACTGCAGCGGTCTGTTCACCCTCTAAGGTCATCTCAAGGGACAGATGTGTACAGAAGCCCAAAAGAATAAACCCCAGTTGGTGCCAGGTTGGTGCAATATATCAGTAGATTTATTTGCATATGTGCAGGTTGTGTAACAGCGCTCTTACATTGAATGACGCTCTCCGATAATGATAGAAACTTTGTGTGCTCAGCAACTGCCCACTCTGCCAGTCACGCTGGAAAGAAACCACATGTTGAAGCGTTTGGGGGATTAGTCAGAGAGGAAATGGTGGACTGCTGCAACGCAGGTCTTAACAAAGTCCATCTCCCAAGGATGCACTTTACCTTGACAAGGTGCCATCTTGGTAAAAATTCAGTCCGTATTGTCTTGGCCAGCGATAGCCATGCCAACCTGAAGACACGCTCGTCAATACCAGTTTCCTATGTATTGTCGTCTACTCAGTGTCTTGCACGCACACTGCAATAGCATAGGCTTCCTTTCATCCTCCCTTCTTAATTGGGGCCAGAAGAACCCATCATGCTGCTCGCAAATTGGCGAGTACGGCAGATGAGCAATCTCCAAAAATTCTCCCTAAGTTTGCAGGCGCCGACTACATACTCGAGCTGGCAAACGTAGAGGCTGCCCATGTCAGCACAGCCATTGAGAAGCTTGGGCTCATCTAGAGCGCTCTTGATATGCACCTTGTCCACGAAGATTGTCATTGACATGGAATTTAAGCAAGTGTTACGCACTCTGTACACCTATTCACCCTGCCGACTATAATTCTGGAGTGGCAAGTCAAGCAGAGGCTTAGAACAGGGGCCTGCAGCTTCTCACAGGAGAAGCGCATTGTGTCATGCTATACAAGCCGCTTGAGTAGTGTCGGACTTCTCCAAGCAATCCACCAAGCGACAGTGTAATCTACAATGCAACACCCTCAGCCCCAGTCGAGCGGCACGGCTGGCACAACGTAACCTCCCTCTGGCGGGGCTTGCAGGGACGGGGGCAGGTCATCTCGCACAGGCCGCTTCGGTAGTGGTTCTGGCGAGCAGTGGGGAGAAGGGAGGGGTAGACAGGGTCAGTCACTGTTAGTGGCCGCTGCAAGCTAGAAGAGTTGACATGAAGCAGCACATATATGACGCCTCATTGTTCTATCCATTGCTCAACTGTGAGCCAGATCAATTGATTGCAAAGTTTGCTTGTCAGCGGCAGGAACTGACGTCTGACCAGAAGCTTGTGCAAGGGCGAGCACGTGGCTGTGGTGCACCCTCATTGCCTCGCTCTCTGCTGCAGCATCTGCAAAATAAGCACAGCGAAGCGAGCAGGACCACATCGTTGAGCAGCTGAGGCCTATGCTCAGCAGTGAATGCAAAGGACATAAACTCTTACGTCGTGGGACCCTGAAGCTGGTGAGCAGCACCATGCCCCATTCGCACTTGATTAAGACAGAACGGCATCTTGGTCCGGCGTGACGCTCCATCGCTCTGGTCAAGCATGTGGAGATGCGAGGAGCTGGGCTTCACCTGCCGGAAGTGGGCGGCCGGCGTGGCCAAACCGGCATGCATACCCAAACTTGCACGTGCCCTGCGTGCAGACCGCCGCCATGGTGGAAGGTTTGGCTCATGAGCCAGAGCACAAGGCTTCAAGTTTGCTTCTGCAGCACTTAGAGAGCGGATGGCAATTCTAGGAGAAGCTGCTCTCTGCTACTGAGCTCTGCTACTTGTGCGCCTGCTTTGGCTACACTGAGCCCGGCGACGTGGGTCCGTCCTCGAGCACCGCAAGCTCCAAGGTGGGAGCCGCGGGCCGCTCACCTCCGGCTTGCTCCTGAGACCTTCCGAGACCCCTGACTGTCCACACTCGAGCAGAAGCTTGCACACAGGGGTCGGGGAAAGAAGGTGGGCGGTGGGGAGGCGCCCACACCGTGCGGAGGTACTGCTTGCAGGGCTCCTTGGCGAGCTCCTCCGCCAGCAGCTCTGCGGAGTCTGGGACGGCAGCGGCAGTCACCGGCCGCCAGGATTTCAGTGCCGAGCTCGGACGCGCAGCCGCAGCGGGACCGAGGGAGGGCGGAGGGAGGGAAGGAGGCAGGAGGAAGGAGAAGGGGCTCACACGGGGCTCAGTACCAAGGGGTTAGGGTTTGGGAGTTACAAATTGGGGTTTTGGGTTCGATTCCAGGGTTTAGGCGTTAGGATTTCCGGGTGTTTTAGCATTTAGGGTCCAGATTCAAAACTAGGGTTTAGGGTTTAGGGTTCGAGGGGCCGGGGCCGCGGCCGCGAGGGCGGCGCACCCTTGAAGGCGTCGAACCAGGCCCGGCGCGCGCGCTGGTGCGCGGCGCCGCCGAGGTGCCGCCGCCGCGCCGCCGGCGTGTCCTGGAACTGCTTCCCGCAGTAGTCGCACTCGTACCGCGCCCGCGGCAT
>WELB01000265.1:29940-55520 GCA_009602725.1 Spirogloea muscicola | reverse complement strand
AAAAAAAAAAAAAAAAAAAAAAAAAAAAAAAAAAAAAAAAAAAAAAAAAAAAAAAAAAAAAAAAAAAAAAAAAAAAAAAAAAAAAAAAAAAAAAAAAAAAAAAAAAAAAAAAAAAAAAAAAAGGTGGCGGCGGCGGCGGAGGCGCGCGCCCAGCGCCTGGCCGCCGAGCTGGGCTTCCGGTGGAGCGCCGTGTTCGCGCAGCCCGGGCGGTCGCCGCTGGTGCCGCCGGAGCGCTGGCGCGCCGACTTCCGCCACCACAAGTACGCCTTCGTGCACACCGACGGCTCCCGCGTCCACACCGCCGCCGACGTCGGCCTGGTACGACGCCGCCGCGCCGCAGACGGCTGTTCAATACTCCGCCGTCGCGGCTCTGGCCAAATCGCCGTTCCGTGGTACGCCGCCGCGCCTCGCTGCCGACGGCTGTTCGATACTCCGCCGTCGCGGCGCTGGCGAAGCCGCTGACGCCGTCGCTGTCGTGGGTCCGCTGCAGCTGCTGGCTGGCAAGCGCGTGGCGCTGCTGGGCGACTCGCTGACGCACCAGGTGCACAGCATGTTCGTCCAGTCCGTCCAGAAGCTCGGCTACGAGCGCTACGTCGACCAGGAGCCCCGCCGGTGCGCTCCCCGCCTGCACCCCAACCATGCCGCCGTCTGCATCGTCGTCCAGCTATCGCCGCAAACGGCGGGCTCTTGTTGTGGGTTCTTGCAGGTTGCCGCTGCCCACGTATGGGCCACTCTCAGAGGCTGACGCAGACGCCTCGCTCTGGCCTGGGACATTGTAGATACTATACCAATCAGGCGTTTGAGGACACCCTCGAGGACGTCGAGCGCAACGAGTTCGAGCTCGTGCCAGGAGTGGAGGACTACGACGTCCTCCAAGCGTTGTACGACAAGAACGCCGACACGGTCATCAATAAGTTTGTGCTGGGGGGCCCCTTCGGCAACATGACGTGGTCATACTACCGAGGTGCGCGGGTGCTGAGTGAGGGCTGGGCATCTCCCCTTAGCATCCTCAGCCAGCCGCATGCTTGTTGTAGTCACTGGCCCAGTGGCCAAGCGATTGACCATTGTGGCAGCTTGTGCCCTCCGATCATTGGTGGCTGGGCGACAGGTAACAAGCTTGGCACGGCTCCGGGGCCGAAGACCGTCAAGTACATATTTTGGCCAGCGATGCTGGAGCATGCCTTCCTCCACTCGGATGTGGTACACTGCCCCGCCTTCCATTCTCCTCGCTGGCCTGCTGTCCAAGCTGCAAGACCTTCATAGCTGGGCCTCAATACTCAACACCGCAGAAGGCCTCCACATTCATGAGCTCTAACAATTAGCGACAAGCTTTGCACTGCCAGGTGGTGGTCAATGTGGGGGTGCACTACACCCGCAAGGACCAAGAGGCACTGCAATACGAGTATGGCATCCTTGCAGAGCGCATGGCGGCCTTCAACAAGCAGCCCGGCAAGCTGGCCTTCTTCCGTGATACCATGCCGCAACATTTCTTCAATGTCGATGGCTCCGGCTCATCCGAACAACCCGAGGAGCAACATGTGCCTGACCTTCAGACTTGCTGGCCAGCAGAAAACGCGCATCTCCAGGTGCACACTGGCTTTGCTGAGTGTCAGGCTATTCTATGGTCTGCTCTCACTACTTGCTCGTCTGTGGTCACTACTTGCTCATGTTACTCTGCCTGCCAAATGTATGTGACCTGATCTGACCTACATTTCTAGAACTACAGGATGTGGTTCACGCAACCTGCATCTGCATTTGTAAAATTTGCTCCTTCACTTCCTATTTGGCAGCTTTGGAGGCGGGAGCTCATGGAGGCGGAGGCCAACCCGCTTGGTGTGCTGATTCAGCCATGCTTCTGGGAGATGAACATGCATCAGTTCCACTTCAACAATGACAATAGCACCAAGCGCGATTGCACACACTTTGCATACATGGTAGACTGGTGGGTATCTGTTTATGATACGATGTACCGCACGGCAGCCCAAGGGCTCTGCGCCAAGGATGCGGCACCCAGTCGCGTCTGCGCCCTCTTCGACAGCGTGGCAAGCCAATGAGGCCACTGGATGCTGACCGTTGCCTGACCAAACAGTCATGGTGGACCTCAGAGACCTCAGAGCAATTTGGGGTTGCATGTTAGCTGGGCATCTGCTCATATCCTTGACATATGTCTGAAGTCGTAGAATTATTATCTTGGAGGTAGACAACCATACCTGGTTCGCCTTTTTAGGCGTAAATCATTGCTGTCTATCTATTGTCATTTCCAATATTGTTAACCTTGTGTTTACAGATGTGTGGCCCAACGGGCACATTACAAGGAAGCATTGCTGACTGGTTTTCCTTGGCGACCAAGAGCCCCTGTGGTACTTACGGTCGTCAGCCTCATCATAAGCAAGATTCCATGTTGTGCATTGCTGGGCATCCTTGACTCTCGACTCACAGCACGCATGAGAGGACCCCTTCAGATCACACTCCATGATCGGCTCCAGCATAACGGCAGTATGCTGCCAGCTGCAGGCAATGTGAACCCTGTGCTCCGTCCCAAGCCAAACGCCCGTGTTGACATTGCACTTCATTATCTAGGCAAAACCAGCCAGAAGAGAAGTGGCTCACCCCACAAGGGGACAAGGGCTGTGAAAAGCCAGCCCGAAAAGAATTGACAAGGTCTGGAGGGGCCAAAAGCGAAAGGAAAGCCCCTCACTGCTGTCGCCTGACGTTGAAAGAGCTGTGTTTTTCGGGCCGGACTTTCGCTTTGGATGAGCTGTTTGTTTGTGAGAAGTGGCTCTCCCACTGGGGGCAATGGCCACCAGTCAATTTGGCCGCGCTTGCTCTATTGGCTGGGAAAAGGCAGCCCGAAAAGAGTTGACAAAGGTCCGAAGGGGCCAAATGTTGGGACAGCTAACATTCTGAGATGTTGGCTAAATGTTTTTGGGTTGTTTCAAAGTTGGCCCTACACAGCTTTCCACCTTTCGGAAGAAGTAAGAAAGAAAGAGCGCGCCCATAGAGAAAGGGGGCCAGCAAAGCCAGCCCAGAAAGAATGGACAATGTCAAAAGCCAAAAACCACAAAAACAAAAAACACACAGCTAGGCAGCTAGAGAAGAAGACACGACGAAATCACAGGAAGCTCAATACCCCCGGGTGAGCAACATCAGGTCGGAGTAGCTCGACGCAGGAAATGATGCATCCAGACGCGACCCAGAAGCAGCCGCGATAGCGCGGCCCGCACGCGAGTGGACGGCATAGGCGAGGGAGCGTTGGAGGGACACGGAGAGCCGCATCCGGAAGACCTGGGCCAGGGAGCCGGCCGCGTTGAAGCCGGGCAGCCCCTGTCCTCAATGGGCGAGCCCTTTCTCTGGCTCTGGCCAGGGGACATACTTCCAGGAGCATAGCCTCTCTGACCTGCGCCTGCTTAGCAGGAAAATGCGTGTATATTAAGAGATGGGGAGGCCATGTGTGGCCAAGTACAAAGGCAAGCACATTGGACAAATGTACGTCACCTGCTGCTAAGCTGACCCGCTCAGTAACCACGAGTCAGCACATAGAGGTCGCTAGCTGACGCTCGAATACCGGACGGCAATTGACTAGCTCTTGTGCCAGCAGNTTTTTTTTTTTTTTTTTTTTTTTTTTTTTTTTTTTTTTTTTTTTTTTTTGTGCTCTTCCGATCTCGGCTGCAGGGCGCCGGCGCGCTGGACGAGGCCGGCGCGGCGCGCGCCGAGGCCGCCGAGCTCATCATGCGCAACGCCGAGCTCGAGGCCGAGGTCCTCCTCACCCCGCCTCGACCACCACTCCGCCTCCGTCTGACGACGGCCACTCCATCGATGGCCGTCTCGCTCGCCGCCGCCCTTACCGGTCTCCGCGTCAAGCATGCCATCAAGTCGCCGGCCCTGCCGAAGGCGCAGACTGCAGCTGGCAGCGCTGGCCAACGGCGCCCGGCAAGGCTTCGCAGAAACGCAGCTCTGCGACGGCATGCCGGGCAAGGCTCGGGCTGGCAGCCGCCGCATGCTCGGCGCTCTTGAGGTTTCCCACCATGGAAGCAGAGCAACAGCAAGCCGAGCAACAGCTGTGGAGCTCGGCAGTTGCTGAACCTCCGACGTCCTTCTAGCGGTCTTCATGGCGTCCTCAGACACGAGAGCTTAGCTCTGTAGCTGCATGCCTCTCGCTTAAGCCCCTACTCAGTCTCCTCAGCACCTTGTGCAAGGCCAAGTTTCCCATCTAGCCACAGTAAGGCTGCACCTTTGTGGCTCCCTCAGCACATGTAATCGCTGCGCCTGTTCCTCTGGCGCCATCTGTATGCGTGGCTTAATGCCTTCCAGTATGGTGCTTGTCAGTGGAGAGGCAGTTAGTTGGTGTCGGTCACCTTGGCAGCTGTCCAAGGATTGTGTGGTTGGCACCGCCTATTGAGTGTCTCGATGGCTGCTCCTGCAGCTGCACGACACGCAGTACAACCTCGGGCTGCTGCTGATGGAGCGCAACAACTGGACCGAGAAGGTGGACCTGGCCAAGGCAGCGGTGTCGTCGGCCGAGGATGCGCTGGGGCAGGAGATCACGGCCCACCGCATGGCCATGTCGGAGGTGGAGAGCAAGGAGAACAGGCTCAAGCAGGCCCTGCAGACTGAGAAGCAATGCGTCATTGAGGTGAGCTTCGGGAAACTTGCACCATACCCACACAGAGGACTCGCTCCTTGTCTTGCGGAGTCCACCTGTTCATCTACAAATACAGCCGGAAAGTTGTATTCCAGAGTGGTGTGTCGTTACCTGCATCTTGTGGCTTTACCTCAGAGTGGCCAGCATGCAGCTGCATTCCAGCTCCTGCATCCATTGGCTGTCTTGCGTAAAGGCATACCGCGCGCGCTCAAGTATGCCAAAGGGAAAGTTGCACCTGCAAGCTGACTGACTTGCGAGCACGCTGCTTGACTAGACACTGTGTGATTCCATGGGTGCACCTACAGTTGGAGAGGGCTTTGCAGGAGATCTCAGCAGAAGCAGTCGAGCTCCGGAAGACAGCAACTGCTCAGCTGGCAGAGGCCAAGGCACTCAGTGCAGACGCGGAGGAGAGGATCAGGAATGCAGACCTCCAGGTCCTTGACTCTGCTGGCCATGTTTTTGAGCTTCTGCCTTGCTATGAATACAGTGTATATGAGATAGCATAAGCTTGTGCATGCTGCTGTGGTGCATTTCGGTATTCTCGCCTGATTATCTATGCGATTAAGTTCTTCCCTGGGTTTTCTCTCTGCTCATGTCTACTTTTGAGCTCTGCAGGCCAAGGCTGCTGAGGCAACCAGGGCAGAAGCTAGTCGAAGGGCTTCAGAGGTCGAACGGCGCCTGCAGGAGGTGGAAGCAAGAGAGAATGCTACCAAGCGAGAAGCTCAAAGACTGCAGTCCCAGTAAGGCTTGGAGAAACTTTACAGTTGTCCTCCTGCCATACTCAGCTTGGCAAGTCAGGTCATGTAATTTGTGCAATATCAGAGAGCAACATTGTGACAGAGACACTGTGTGCAGACGTTGTAGAATCATTAAGTCGTGCTCAACCCTATTGTGGCTTCCATGTCCAGGAATGAGTCCGTAAAAGGCGAGTTGGAGAGAATGGAGAGGGAGTTGAAGGTGCTGGATGAGCGCCTGAGGCGGGACCAAGAGCAGCTTGCCAGAGACCTGCGCAGGCTCGAGGAGAAGGAGCAGGACCTGGCCAACCGGGAGGGTGGTGTTGTCACCAAGGAGAAGGAGCTGGACAGGAAGCTGACAGAGGTTGAGAAGCAGAAGGTGCAAGTTGGAAGGGAGGCGGCTGAGGTCCTCGCAGGAGGCCAGGCGATCTCACTGAAAGACAAGGTGCTCAGAAAGTGGGCGCGCACGTTGAATGCTGGAGAAGATGCAATTGCATCTGCTGCAACAGATAACGGGCATTAAGATGCTCACCAAGGAGCCCCGTCATGGGTTTGGCGTTATGCAGTCGCTGGCCTCAAAGGAGAAGCTCCTTGCGAGCAAGGAGCAGCAGCTGTTGCAGCAGGAGGAGCAATTTCTGGCTCAGCAAAGGGTTTGGTTCTCTAGCTTGCACTCAAGTTGCCTTGTTTGCAAACGCCATGATGCCAGATCATCATACAAGCAAGTGTTATATGTTGGAGAATGTAAGAGTTCCATCTGTTGCTATGCAGACACATTCTTGCAGAGGGACTTTGCATTGATAGACGTAGTGTGATCTTGACCTTGTGCAGGCAACAGAGCAGAAGGAGCACAAGTTGCAGAGCTTGGAGCAGGCGCTTGCTAACAAGACGGAGGTGCTGGAGACACAGGAGGAACTGCTCAAGCAGCGCAATGCTACGCTCGACGAGGAGAAGCTTCTCTTGGTAAGAGCATGCATTTTTTGGTCAGGACGGACGCCTTGGCATGACCTGGATTCCTGCCTCAGGCTGTCCGCCAAAGTTGTTGCCGGACTGGTCAGGGACTGCATGACTTGCACTGGCATGAACACCATGAGCGCAGTATGTCATGATCTTCTGTGACTTCTGTGTGTCCTCACTGTGCAGGAGGAGCAGATGAAAGCAGCTGAGGAGAGGCAGGCTGGCCTGTTGGCTACTAGCGCTGCAGCCGTGGAAAAGATGATGGAGTTGGAGAAAGCCCAGAGGGACCTGACATTCCAGCAGGAGGCCATGAACAACCAACAGGCTGCCCTTGATGCTAAGGACACACTTCTTGCCCGCAGGTCAGCAGTTCGAGTGCCACTGGCAATGATGACGAGTTATTTTGGATATGGGTCATATATATGTGAGTTCAGGCCTTGTTCTTCGCAGCTCATATTCCTTCTCTTAGATATTTACTTGGATCCTTTGTCACATGAGCTCTTACAGGGAGGAGAAGTTGGACAAGAGGGAGGCGCTGCTGAACAAGAAAGCAGAGAAGGGCAAGGAGAAGGAGAAGGATGTGGAGGCCAAGCTGAGGGTTGTGGCGGAGAAAGATAAGGGCCTCAAGGTGCAGAAGCGGCAGATGGAGATGGATGAGAAGAACCTGGAGGAGCTGAGAGCAGAAGTGAGGACGGAGAAGGAGGTTGTGGAAGGTTTTAGGCAGGACATGAGGAGGGAGCGAGAGTCGGTGCTGGCCGAGCAGGAGAAGCTGGCCAACCTGCAGGCGCAGAAGGCGGAGCTGGAGCAGGAGAGGGTCCAGGTCCAGGAGGCCGAGGCACACCTGAGGAGTGTCAAGGAGGAGGTGGTGGCTGAGAGAGAGGACCTGAGGATGCAGCGGAGCGGCTTCGAGAAGCAGTGGGAGATGCTGGACGCCAAGAAGGACGAGGTGGAGGCGCTCAGGCGGCAGCTGGAGGAGGAGCAGCGCGCGCTGCCGGCCCAGCTGGAGGCCGAGAAGGCGCGCCTCCGGGAGGAGCAGCAGGAGCAGCAGGGGATCCTGCGCCTGGAGAAGGCCGAGGTTGCCGAGGAGCGGCAGAGGATGGTCAGAGCGCTCGAGGCTGAGCGCGCGGCGGTCGCCAGGGAGAGGAAGGAGCTTCTCCTGGAGATTGAGAAGGAGCGTGCGAACGTAACACTCGATGCGCAGACGGAGAGGGACAAGCTCAAGGTGGACGCCGAGCTCCAGTTGGAGGCGTTGGAGAGGGAGAGGGCGACAGCTCTGAGAAAGGTGGAGGAGGAGAGGGCGGCACTGGCCAGGGAGCGGAAGGACCTCATGCTGCAGGTGGAGCGGGAAAGAGCCAAGGCCGCGCAGGATGTGGAGGCGGAGAGGGCGCGGCTGGAGCAGGAGCGCGAGGCCCAGGTGGCGGAGGTCGAGAAGGAGCGGCAGCGCGTGAAGGAGCTGGAGAAGGCCATGCTGGGCCGGCTGGTGAAGGAGAAGAACGTCGAGGAGCGGCGGCTGGCCAAGGAGCAGCAGGCGCTCGACAAGCTCAAGGCGCAGCTCGAGAAGGAGACGGGGAAGCTGGCCAAGGAAGCCGAAAGCCTGCAGGAGGAGAAGGGCAGGCTCGTAGTCGAGGGGTCGTCGCTCGTCGAGAGGGCCAAGGCCTTGGAGACGAAGCAGGCAGAGTTGCGCTCGTCGGAGGGTGCGGTCGAGAGGGAGAGGGCGGAGCTCCAGTCTGCGAGGGCCAAGTCTGAGAAAGAGCTGCAGGCGAAGCGCGACGAGGTTGCGAAAGAGCGTGAGAAGGTCAAGAGCGAGCGGCAGGTGTTCCAGCAAGAGCAGCGCGAGAGGAAGCGGAAGCTGCAAGAGGAGCTCGAGGGCCTCAAGAGGCAGCGCAAGGAGCTGGACGAAGACAGGCGTGCGCTGGCCAAGGACGTGGAGAAGTTGGAGGCGGAGTCTGCAAAGTCGAGGGAGGAGATTGGGCGGCTGAGAGCGCAAGAGAAGCAGAAGGCCGACAAGGAGAGGGGGGAGCTCCTTGCGAAGCTGATCGCAAGAGAGGCGGAGCTAGAGACGAGCCGAGCTGCGTTGGCAAGGGAGGCCGAGCAGATGACTAACAAGGTCATCGCGGACCTGTCGGGGATGAAGCAGGGTGTTGAGGCTGCGCAGGCGCGCCTTGAAGTGCAGGAGCACGAGCAAGCGGAGAGACTGGAGGCAATGAAGCTCCGCGCTGCCGAGGAGGCAGAGAAGCTGAAGTCGGTGGCGAGGAGAGAGGCCGCAGCCGAGGTTGCCGAGGTCAAACGGCTGAGGGAGGGGCTCATGCGCGAGGTGCAGCAGGAGAGGGAGAAGCTCAGGATGGAGCGAGAGCTGGGCGCCAGGGAGGTCGCAGACCTGAAGGCGAGGGTGCAGAAGCTGCTCGACGAGGAGCGCGCTCGCCTGCAGAAGGAGGCCAGTGCCGGCCAGCAGAAGGTGAGCGCCGAGGCGGAGAAGCTGGAGAAGGAGCAGGAGGCCCTGGCAAGGGAGAAGGCGAAGATCCTGGCCGAAGCTCGCAAGGAGGCCGAGAAGCAGAGCCAGGTGTATCTGAAGGAGATGGCAGCCGAGAGGGAGAAGGCGCGGCAGGATCACCAGAGGGCCATGAAGGAGTCGCATACGCAGGTGAAGGAGGCCCAGAAGGAGGTCGCGACCCTGAGGGCCAAGGCTCAGCTTCAGATCGATGCAGAGTGGAGGAAGGTGGCCAAGGAGAGGGAGGCGATGCAGGGCCAGCTGGCGGCAGTCAAGGAGGAGGCAAAGCGGGACGGACTGCTTGTGCTGAGCGAGGCGGAAGCGAAGAGGCGTGAAGCAGAGGAGGTCTTGGAGGTGCAGAGGAGGGAGGTCAAGGCACAGCGCAGCGCGGTCGAGGCCGACGTCCTGCTGCTGCGGGAGGCTCTGGAGAAGGAGAAGGTGGCGATGCTGGAGGCGGTGGCGAGGCAGAGGCAAGACCAGGAGAGAGTGCTCGCCGAGGAGAGGCGCAGGCTGGCCGAGGATGCGGAGAAGGCGAGGGAGGACGTCGAGGCCCGGAGGATCGAGGTTGAGGTGGAAGTCAAGGTGCTGAGGAGTGCTCTGGAGCAGGAGAAGGCGGCTGTGCTCGACGAGGCCAGCCGAGAGCGGGAGGCGCTGCGGGCGAGCCTGACTGCGGAGCGCCAGACCTTTGACAGTGACATAGAGAAGCAGCGGCAGCAGGTGCAGGCCCTCAGCGCAAAGCTCGAGAAGCGCAGGCAAGCGGTGGAGAAGGACTCCAGGGACCTGGTGGCGTACCGCATCAAGCTACAGGAGCAGCGCCAGGAGCTGAGGAGTCAGCGAGAGGGCGTGCGGGAGGAGCTCGCGAGGCTGAGCCAGATGAGGGCGGAGCTGCAGGCCTTGGAGGCGACGCTGGTGGAGCGGGGCAGGGAGGTGCTGGCCGTGGCGGAAGGAGAGGACCAGGCGGCCGCAAGACTCCAGGGCACCATAGGCGAGCCCCGTGTTCAAACCTGGATCCTTTGCATACTCACAAAAGTCGTCCATACCAGTAGTCTCGTCTCTGCTTGGCTAACCCTCGTATGTCTTGCTCGACAAACCCGTGTACACATTTAAGCACGTGTAGGACTTATGTGGAGGATACCATTTCTGCTTACTTATGGTGGGCAGGAGCCTGTGTACTTATGGTGGGCAGGAGCCTGTGCCTTCTGTCACGAGAGTTGTTGACGATGAATCGCCTTTGCAACACACATCTTGCAGGTGACGCACTGGAGGACGAATTTGAGGAGCCGCCCATCATAGGCGAGCCTGAGGAGGTGGCCGACGTTGTCGTCGGACCTGCTCCGAGTGCTGCGACCGCGGAGGAGCAGTCACCTAGTGGGCAGGGGTGGCTGACCAGATGCGTGCAGTACTTGTCGCCCTTCAAGCGCAAGCGGGACAGCGCAGGTCTCTCGCCCGCTCTTGCGGAAGGGCCAGAGACTGGCGAGCAGAGCAATGACATGGGGGGGACTCCACACAAAGGTCTTGACTTAGGTGCTGGCGAGGACACAGGCAGGGAGGGCGATGGCGAGCAGGACCAGGTGCAACCAAAACGTGCGAAACGGGGGCGGAAGCTGACTCTCAGGGCTTTGGAGGGCGAGGTACCGCCAAGTCTTGGTGCAGCTGCTGAGGCGGAGGCAGTCGATGCAGACCGAGAGCAGGCAGCGGTGGAGCTTAGCCACAGAGGCACTCCAAGTCTCAGCCATTTGAGGTCAATGAGGGAAACAGTGGCTGAGGGGAAGGCTTTCCTCGAACACGAGCATGCTCGGGATGAGGAGGAGGCGGGAGGGGCCGAGCCCCACGGCGAGGGAGACAAGGACCTTGTTGAGGCGTCGGGGGAGGACGGCGCATCCGGTGACGACGATGCTGAGGAAGAAGCCGGAGACGAGCCCCAACACAAGCTCCACACGACGAAGTCGGTGCTGGACACAGTGGAGGCAGGAAAGAAGTTCTTGGCCACTATGGAGAATAGGAGGAGGACAAGAGGGAGCGAGGGGAAGGAGGGCAGCGTGGCATCTGGCGCGGCAGCCCCTGCTCGTGGCCGGAAGGGTCGTGCCTCTGATGCAGATGCGGCGCAGGTATGCAAGGCCGTGCAGGAGCTTATGTTTTGGAAAGCTCGAAATGCAGCAAGTACCTGTTGATGTGAAGATGCAGGGCTCAAGTCGTCCATTGCGGATGCACCTTCCGGCGTCTTAGGAACTGACTGAAGCTGCTTGTTTCTCAGCTGAAGTCTCCAGGTCCAGCTTCAGGAGGAGGACGGAAGAGGCCCAAGCGCAGGCAGACCATGTCTGTCCGCTCCACGCGCCCGGGGACCAGTACACCAGGCGATGACCCTGGGTTAGGCCCTGTCATGCTTACACCACACAGCTGTGGTCCATCTCTTGTGCTCCTATTTTCCCTTGTACAAATACCTGCCGTCCTTGCACTTGCACGTGTGCGCTTGTCTCGTGTAACATAGCGTCCTGTGCAAGCAATGCTCTGAGAGCTGCTTTGGAATAGCTGTGCAGCTTGTAGTAGCTTCCCTGCTTCCGCGCTGAAATGCAATCAGGGTGGGACGATGTTACTGCTGTTCTTGATACAGGCAGATGCACAGATGGACTCATATGATTTCCAATGGTTCCATTTTTGTCCGCTGGCCTTGCAGGGCAGAGTTGGGTGCAGACGTGGGTGCAGTCACCTCACAAGCCCTGCCTTCACAGTCTGTGCTTTACACTGCCGGTGAGAAGATTGCTGAGAGCCTCCCTGTGGCTTCTCTACCTCTTTGCAATGTGGCCGAAGAGCACAAAGGCTCATGAGGATGGCGGCGTTCTTGCCATGTAGGCAGCACGCTTGCGACTTTACCGTCGAGCTCTGCTGCGACTCGGTCAGCAAACTTCATTACTGATGTTGATAATCTGTCCTGTATATGCAGTGATAACCGAGGTGCAGGTTGAGGAGAGAGAGGTGTTTCCTGTGCAGGAGGAGCAGCCCGCTGATTAGGCTGTTTAGGAAGGATTCTCAACAGGATCTGGCTAGAGCTAAGCACAGTAGTATATGGAGCTGGCATTCCTTGAAAGCTCGTTGTGGGCTGCCTTGAGCAGGCACAGTAGTCACGACATGCCTGATCCCTCGGTGACTGCATAAGGACCTTGCAGTGATAGTGGCAATTTAGTTCTGTTCGAAATAGTTTACTCGTCGTTCTCGTCTTCGATTGTGAGTGCGTCAGAGTAACAAAAGGCTGGACGATGCTGATGGATTAATGCATGTCCTGCAGCAGCTCGATCCAAGTAGTGTGGAAGTGAGGTTTGTGTGCCCTTCCTGCAGCTGCGGGAATTCCATTGCCTCTACTTGTGGCACAGTGGGCTGGCTGGCTGCCAGCCTGCTGTGGCAACGAGCATGAAATGCTCAATAAGCTCCTGCCAATGAGTTAACCTCTACTGGTGCAAGCTGGTCACAGGACTACACTGCCTACAAGGACTTAATGGTACCAATGAAAGAAATTTCTATGTACAGCAAGACTACTGGTGTGCACAGGAGCACTTGGGGTGTCTAGCACCTCTATGCCAGCAACTACGACCACTTAATCAGAAAGTTAATAGGCAAAAGGCTGCCCATCAGTATCCGAGTGTTCGCTGATCAAGGCCCTGTAGCATGCTGAGGCTGTCGGGGTGGACTAGTCGCACCAGCAGCCAGCAGCTCACAGCCCCGCCGTCGCCGTTGTACGAGCACTGCCGCTCACCGCCGCCGGCTGTCGAGGACGACCCGACTGCCTTCTCACTGCGCCAGGCCCTGAGCTTGTCTAGCAGGCCTCCGCGGCCGCCAGCGCTCTTGCGCCTGCCTGCCAGCCTCGCCATGGGCCCGTTGCGCACCACGCCCCGTGCCGCCACCTCCTCAGGGTACACGAGAGTCAGCAGCGTCGCCGCGTAGACTGCCTCTACGTCGCACTGCGGCTGCTCGGAGTAGCAACGCCAGCAGCCAAGCAGATGTATCTGTGTTAGCCGCACAACCCAGCAGTGACGGGCTCAAGTGCAGCACCTCGCCAGGGCTGCGCTCAAGCATGCGCGCCAGTGATTCAGCGCAGAGGCCGTCCAGAGCAAACCTCAGCAGCGAAGCGCCGGCACAGAGCAGCATAGAACCGCGAGTCCGCGGCCAGAAGCCGCGCATGCGCGCGCCGTAGCTCCACCCAGGGGCTCCCCCGCCGCAAAGCGGCTGCCATCATTGTCGTCGTCACCGCCACATTTGAAGTTAACATTGCAGTGACTGTTTCAGAATTTCAGTGATCAGAGATTCAACTGAGTCCCGAGCTGACTGCAAAGCGCCAGCGCCAGTGGCATAGGTCGGGGCTGGCCAGGCCCACCTTGCGGCACGTCCGGCAGCAGGTCCTCGGCCCAGGCACCAGCGCCAGCTGGCTGCGCTTCTGCCTCCACATCCACAAAGCTGCGCAGCTAGCACGGGCTGGCGCACTCAGGTGCAAGGCTCTGCAGCAGCAGCTGCCACACCATGAGGGAGGAGCGAGCAGAGGCCTAGACATCTAGAGAATGGCTAGAGTGGGGGTCCAAGGATGTGGAGTGTGGGGGTAGGAGTGCAGAGCTCGACCTGTGCAGCGAGTGGACGATGTACGCGTACACGAACGCGAAGCTCTGCAGCGGCACCGTGTGCTCGCAGACGAACACGAAGCGCTGCAAGAAGCGCGGGCGAGGAAACGGAGACTGGCGGCGATGAGCCGCCACTGCCACCGGCGGAGCTGGGCAGCACAGTGAGGGAGCTCGGCGAGGTTAGGCTGCAGGCACCTGGTTGGCCGGGTCAAGGAGCGCGTGGGCGAGGAGCCGCTTGCGTGCGTCCAGCGCCGACACCGTGCCCGGCTCGAACTGCCGCGGGTCATCCGAAGCGACGCTCCCAGGTGAGTTGCCTGGCAGCATACTGGGAGGTGAAGAAGCTGAGACAGTGAAGAGGGAGGGAGGGACGGTGGGGCGCCACCTCCTTGCTCCGGACGCGGATGCGGAAGAAGCGGGAGGTGGCACGATACGGCGCCCGCGGGTCGGCGTGGACGTACACCGAGAACTTGCCGGCATCCGCGCCCTGCAGCGCCCACGAATGCGTCGGCCGCTCAGCTCCAAACCCATGTAACTCATATGCATTACTACTGATGGGCTTAGGTCCATTGTCAAGCAGGCAATTATTAGCAAAGGCTATGAGGGAGAGTATAACACTGTTCCCAGGAGACAAGCATTGGGCTGCAGCAGACCACGCAGATAATGGCCATACTTTAGTAGATAATGAGGTCTCAATAAGACTAATTGAGACATGGGCAGGCGGTGCGGCCGCAGCAGATGGGGCGGCGGTGGCCTTGCCTCGAAGAAGCGCTCCCAGAGCGGCGCAAAGGGCAGCGGGCCGCGGGCGAGGAAGAGGAAGGCGAGCTTGGGCGGCAGCCGGCGCAGCGCCGACGGCGCCGCCACGCCCCTGCGGCAACGGCGCCACCCCACTCCGGCAGCGTCGGCAAGACGGGACGGGCTTTGGGCTGGCTGGGAGCCGCGGCAGCCCCTCCCTCCCTCCTCCCTCCCTCCTCCCTCCCTCCTCCGCCGCCGCGCACCTGGCGAGCGCCGCCCAGTCGTCGTCGTCCAGCGTGGAGGCGGCCTCGAAGCAGCGCCGCACCGCCGGCGCCTCCGCCAGGCGCGAGAAGTTGAAGGCGCCGCCGCCGCCGCCGCCGCGGAGCTCGCCGGGCTCTGCGCCTGCTGCGCACCAGCCGCGGGAGAGGGTGCCGGCGCCGCCGCCGTTGAGCGCCGGCCTGAGCGGCTCCCAGCTCCCAGCTCCCAGCTCCGAGCTCCCAGCTCACAGCTCTAAACTCCGAGCTCCGAGCTTTAAGCTCCGAGCTTCGAGCTCCGAGCTCTGAGGCTCAGGCTCTGAGCTCCGAGCGCTCAGGCTCTGAGCTCCGAGCTCTGAGGCTGAGGCTCAGGCTCAGGCTCCGAGCTCCGAGCTCCGCACTCCGAGCTCCGAGCTCCGAGCTCCGAGCTCCCAGCACCCATCTCCCAGCACCGAACTCTGAAATCCCAGGGCCCAACTACGAGCTCCGCACTCCGAGCTCCGTGCTCCGCTCCGAGCTCCGAGCTCCAGCCAGCGCCGCAGCGGCGGCGGTCGTCGGAGCGGGCGCACACCTGGGAGCTCGAGCTGGGGCTGGGGCTGAGCCCGGGGCTGGGCGACGGCGGCGCGGCCGAGCAGCGCGACGTCGTCGCGCACGGTGAGCAGAGCCACGAGCGCGGCGCCGGCCAGCACGGCCGCCAGCAGGCCGCGCGGCGCCATGGCGGCCCGTGCCGTTTGAGGGGTCGGGGGTTCGAACCCCCGCGCGGGCAAAGGGCGGGGATTTCGTCCGGGCAGCCCAGCCCGTGAAAAGTGAAGGGGGTGCCCCGGTGCCGCCCCGTCGGCTCGGGCAGTCAGCGTTTGTCCCGGCGGGGGCCCCGGCGCCGGCGCCGCGCCCGCCGGGCACGATGCCGGCGGGCGACTTCCTCTCCGTGCAGCCCGGCGAGCTCAAGTTCGCCTGTGAGCCCCCTTCCCCGCCATGGCGGGCCCGCGACTCGATCCCCGGACCTCTCGTGTCGGACTCTTATGCCTTGGCCGCCGCGCGCCGCGCGCAGTGGAGCTGAAGAAGCAGGTGTCGAGCTCGCTGCGCCTCGTGAACATCACGTCCGAGTATGTGGCGTTCAAAGTGAAGACGACGTCGCCCAAGAAGTACTGCGTGCGCCCCAACACCGGCGTCGTGCCGCCCCAGAGCTCCGCCGAGGTCACCGGTGAGCCCCACGAAAAACCCATCATCCGTGACGCCCACGAAGCCCATCATCCGTGACCGCCTTGCAAGCGCTCGGCTTGCCTTCACGGCGGCCCTCTCCCCATCAGCAGCTTCGCTTCGCTTGGCACAAGCAGCTCGTTGACCAAGACGGACGCTCGCTCGGCGTGGCGACCGGACCGCTGCCAGCCACAGCCCAAGTGCTTGCGTACCCACATCCAGTGACGGTGGCTGACGGTGGCTGACCTGGGTCGTCGTCATCGTCGTCGTCGTCGCTGGCTGCTGGGGGCCTGTGGGCCTGCAGTGACGATGCAGGCGCAGCGGGAGATGCCCGCGGACATGCAGTGCAAGGACAAGTTCCTGGTGCAGTCGGTCGTCGTGCCGCAGGGCTCCTCCGGCAAGGACCTCTCGCAGGACCTGGTGCCCTCTCGCGCCCCCGCCGCGAACTCTGCTAACTTGGCAGAGTTAGCAGAGTTGACTGCTAACTCTGCTGTTGAGTGACGAACATGGGGGCCTCACGGGTTTCGGTGAGAGCCCTGGCGGCCGCGCAGTTCACCAAGGACGATGGCAAGGAGCTGCGGGAGGTGAAGCTGCGCGTGGTGTACACGCCGCCGCCGCAGCCGCCCTCGCCGGTCGCCGAGTCGCCCGAGGAAGGCGGCGGCTTCTCCCCCTCGGCGGGCGGCTTCAAATCCGCCGGCGGCGGCGGCGGCGCAGAGGGCGACGGTCGCCCTCACCCCGCCGCCAATGACGCTGTGAGTGCCTCTGGCAGAAACAATTGCGGACGTACCATTCCTCCCTCTGCTCATGGCGTTGGCTCAAACGTTGCACCAGAAAGCTGGTCGGGCTTTAGCTGGTGGCGCAAGGGCTTGTCGATCGCCGTCTGGTATTTAGGCATCAGTTAGCGACCTCTAGGTGCTGGCTCGTGGTTACTGAGCGGGTCAGCTTAACGGCAGGTGATGTACATCTGTCAATGTGCTTGCCTTTGTACTTGGCCACTCAGGCCCTCCATCACTCAGTACACACTCCATCCCTTTGCCGTCCGCCTGACCCTACGCGCCTGTGGCAAGCGCAGGGGCCCAAGGACTATGCCGAGCTACGCAGCAAATATACGGAGGTGAAAGCCCCTCCCCCCTGCTCGTGCTGCAGAGTTGCACCTTGCACAGTGGCGTGTATCTTTGATGCTCCTCTTGATGCTTCCATGTCGGCCGACCTCACATTCATGTGCACTTGGGTTCCAAGACGTTAAAACTAAACGGGCCCTGCTGTGATGCATGGCGTGGATGCAGGCGCGGGCGATGATCGCGAGCCTCACAGACGAGCGCAACTCTTTCAAGCAGCAGGCTCAGCGCCTTCAGCAGGACATGGTGACGTAGCCGCCCCCCTCCGTCACCCCCTCTCCCCACTTCCCCCTCCTCCCAGCGCCGCCAGTAGTGGCAGGCATTCAGCTGATCGTGGACTGTCGACAAAATTTTGCGCAGGAGAAGGTGAGGGGCTCGGACCTGGCAGGCAAGGACGGCAGCGGCGGATACAAGAGCTACAGGGCGATGGCCGGCAAGGACAAGTCGGCGGCGGCCGCGGCGGGCTTCTCCGTCCTCTTCGTGCTGCTCGCCGTGCTCCTCGCGTTCGGGCTCGGGTACTATGTCAAGTAGAGCAGAGAGGCAGGCTCGGAGCTCGTCTCATATCCTCTTGCCGGTTGCGCAACTGCGCTCCGCCTTGAGTGCGTCCCTGCTGCCACCAGTCAGGCCTTGGAGTGCCGCCATGGCAGCCGCAGCCAAGGCGTGCGCATCATGCCCAGGGAGGGCTGCAGTCCCATTGGGCGTGGCCTCAGTCAATTTATTCGCTAAGTACAATGTGGCACTAACCGCGAGTTTTCAGCACATCAATAAACCCCATAGCTCATGCTCCAGCTACTGGTGTTGCACTCGGCGCCGCTGCCGCTGCCGCCACCCTCAATGGCTCGTCAATAGTCACATTGGTTTGCGAGGCGGCGGTGGCCCGAGCACGGAGGCGGAGCTCAGTCTCCGGCCGTCGGCAGACCTTCCGCAGCGGCACAACCTCCTCAGCGCCGTCGTGGCGGTAACGCACCCAGAAGCGGCAGCGGCAGCCCCGCGCATCGTGGCGCCGCCGCTGCACTTCTAGCACGTCGGCGTCGTAGTAGAGCGCCTGCTCGGCCCCCTCCTGGAAGCAGAGCACGAGGTCGCCGGCTGCAACGGCGATGCACTCGCCGGGCTCGCACGGCAGCGAGCGCCGCCGCACTCCGCCCCCCGCACCCACCCACTCATCCTCTTCCGCCGTGAACCCTGCAAAGCGCACTTGCACCTCCAGTTCCTCGCCGGCCGCAGCTGCCGCCGCCGTAGCTGGGCGATGTGCGACGAATGCGTCCACGTCATACCATGCGCCGTCGCGCGCCGACCTCGCCTCGTACTCGGCGCTGGCGCTCGGGGGGGGCCGCGCATGCTCCCCGTCTTGTGACAGCACCTCTGACTCCGCTGGTGCTGCACAGATTAGAGGGCTGCAGGTCACAGAGGTGCTGACCAACTGAGCCTCACCGCTGCAGCGGACGGAAAGTGTTATCTCTAGGACACCAAAGGCAAGGAAATTGAAGCCTGCGCAAACAGGACGTGCTGACTGTGCGCGCATTTGGCCGGAATGGAGTGTGTACTGAGTGACAGAGGGCCTGAGTGGCAGGAGGGAGAGGAGCGCAGAGGAGGGGCTGGGAGAGGTGTCCCGAAGCTCATACTCATACAGCAGATCAGCTCGACAGCACTGGAAGTGGGACGAGGGGAAGAGGGCAAATGCGAGTGTAGTGGGGTAAGAGGGCGAGTGGCGATGTTGGGCACCGCTGTCAGAAGGCGAGAGCGGCGCCTCCGACGTGCCGGGCAGGGAGCCGAGCCCCTGCTGCCGCAGAAAGTGCCGCCGATTCTGGAACCAGCTCATGATCTGCGCCACGCCGCCGCACCTCACGCAGGTCAGCCAGCAACTCGGCGAGGCCTGTGGTTGAGACTGGAGCTCTGGAGCTCGCAGTGGAGCTCTCCAGCAGTACCCTACATTATCGTTGTTAGGAATCTCGGCTCTTGCACTAGCAGCTGGTTGGCTTCGAGAAGGCAAACAAGTAGAAGCAAACGTTGCTTCGAAAACCACTAGAGACTAAGTCATTAGCTCGTCCACTTGTAACTTGGGACCACCCTCGTTACCCAAGTATTGTCCAACGACCGAAGTGTACAAGTTACATGGAAGGAAGGTGATAAGAACCCTATGTCAGGTAGTTGACCACCAGGCCTGCGGGATGGGAATGGCGCGCAGGCGGCGGCCCACCTGCTTGCGCTGCACCGCTCGCTGGTGTTGCCGCTCGGGCCCCTTGCTGTTGGCGGCGGCGGCAGCACGCAGGCCGGGCGTCAGTGCTGCGAAGATGGCGAACGCCGGCAGCCTCGCCGGCGCTAGCGCCGGGCGAGGCGGAGAGACCCACTTGGCGAAGTGGGCGCCCACTTGAATTGCTCGGCGAGCGCGTCGGCGGCCTCGCGGCTGGGCGGGGCCGGCGCGCGCGCCTGCAGAGCCTCCTCCATCGCCGCAATCTGCGACGCCACCGGCGGGGCGTCAACGGCACGGCGCCACTGAGTGCGGAGCCGCCACGGAACGAGAGAGCGCTGCTCTACTCATTGCGTCTGCGCTGATGGCTGATGGCTTCGCCGCACCTCGCCGGGCAGGAAGCGGAAGGCCATGGCGGCCGCGGCGGCGGGCTGCGCCACGCCGGGCTGCAGGCGGAGCTGCAGCCTTCTGATGGAACACCTTTCTTACGCATCTGGCTGGCTTTTACAGCCGCTATTTCAACATCAGCAGCCTTATACTTTTAGTCTTCTGATTCGTCTCATTGAACACCTTCTGTACGCATCTGGCTGGCTGTCACAGCCGCAATTTCAACATCAGCAGCCGATTCTCATACTTTTGGTCTTCTGATTCGTCTGTTCGAGTCTGAATTCTCTGTTGGAAAGACGTGGAAATAAACTAGTCTTCCAATGAAGAAACAGCTCGCCCATTGAGGATAGGGGCTGGAACAGCCAGCCCAAAAAAGAATGAGCAGAGTACAAGAAGCCCAAGAATGTAAGGGAAACAGCTCTTCCAAGCCACAGCAATGGCTGTGAGAGGCCACTCCGAACAGTCTCTCTTCTTGGCTTGGCTAGGGGTTCTAAGGCGTCTTATTTTCCATTTATTTGGTGTTTTTACTTCTAGCTGACTATATCCTGCCAATTTCAAAGTGCGCCTTATCACAGAAACCAGCAAGCGCGGCCAGATTGACTGGTGGCTGGGAAAGGCCAGCCCAAAGGAATGGACAAGGTCTGTCTGAAGGAGCCGGAGTGCGAAGGACGAGAACTAAGACATCAGCCAGGGGACGCTCAGTAACCTCTAGTCAGGAGATGCAAGTCTGAGTAGCTAGCCGGCGGAAAGACGTCGCCCAGACGGAAGTCGGCCCACTCCAGTGCGTGCTTCTGCAGGTAAAGAGCAGACAAGTGGTACCTCACCTCTGAAGCCTCCATGCTCCATGACCTGCATACTCTTTACTGACTCTAAAAGTCCCAGGCTCCCTGATAAAACTCATGTGGAATTCCCTGGAACAAGGCCTGGTCACCAGCTGAAACTGCAGTCCACAACCATCTCTGCATTCTCCCGCAAGGAGCCAGCCCAGGCCATAGCCAAAAGTCCTTGCTGCCTATCTTAGCACATCTTCAGTCTTCTGTGGGCTCTTTATAACATCCCTCGCCCCCTTCTGGAAGACCGCTGCTTCTTTCCAAATCGCTGCATCATGTCTGAACTCAGCTTCCCTGCTTCCTGCCGCCGGCGCTCGACTCCGCGAGCAGCCCCTCCCCGAGTAAGGGTCTAATTACGGTAAGATACTTCTTCATCGTACTCACCCAAGAGGACTTCCCCTGAAGCAGAAGCGCTAAGCGGATCGTCCAGCAAAGCAAAGGACCTTGGTTTGACCGCTCCAATGCTGCAGTCTTGTGAATCGAAATTTGCCGAGCAACAGGCCGTACTTCTGCATTTGAGCGGCAGCTTGACAATGACTGCCAAAAATGAATAATGGTTCCAGTGCCTAAATGTGTGCAGAAGCACGTGTGTACAACTGTGTGCCCAAGAACCAAACATTACCATCAGGCAATGCCAGCCACCCTGACTGACGCCTCCTCAAAATTCTCATTTGACGATTTGCTCCTGCAGTCCGTCTATATTGCAGAGGACGTCCTAGAGCAGCAGCAAAGCCGCGGCAAAGACGGCAGCCAGAGCATAGGAGCTCGCCAGCAAGGAGGCGGCCCCTCCACTGGGGGAGGAGCCGGGGGGTGCATTGGCAGGAGGGATGCCTTTGACGCCCGGTGGTGGGGCGCTCCCAGGCGGCGACCGAGCCACGGTTGAGGACGATGTTGAGCCCCCGTCGTTGGCCTTGATGGGCTGGCTGCCTGCAGCCAGCAGAGAACAACATAGCTTGGTATATGAGCAGTCTGTCTGGCACTTGCCAAGCTGCTGCATGGCTGGGCAGCACGACTGGCTTACCGTTTTACATGCCTTGCTAGTATACGTTATTCTAGCTACAAGGCCCAGCTCTAAAGCTAAAGTGTGCACAGATCAAAGTTCGCGCTGAGGGCCGAGTGCGCTTCTTACAATCGGTAGGTAGCCATCCAAGCTGGCCTCCTCCCACATCGTATATCACAAGCTGGTCCTGCAGAACAATGTCTGCTCCAAGGCAGCACATACCAATGCACTAAGTTGTGCGTAAGAAAGAACTCTGCGCTTGTCAACAAGCAGCCTTCACTCAGCCCATTTGTCAACCTGAATGCACTCTTGTAGTGCAGTCCTGCCTCCCTTTCTATGTAAGAGCACGTCTTACGCAACGGTGCAAAGGTTACCTCCAAGAATTGTGATCGAGTTGCTGCTGCTGGAGCTGGAGGCGGCCAGAAATCCAAGGCACGCAGCGTCGCCATTGCCGCCGCTCCCGCCAGTCTGCACAACAGTTCCCCCTTGACAACGCAAACTCAGGGCCGGGAGGACACGCTCTGAGGTGTGTCTGCTCATACACTTGGCCAAGAATAAAGAGTTCTTAGAGTCGTGGTGTGCGCAGAATGCGGAACTGACCGTAGCGAGAAGGAGGATGTACGAAGTCCCATTCAAGGGCATGTCAGCGCCGTCAAAGTTAAGGGTGAGCACGGGGAACAATGTCGCCAGCTCACTCTCATCCCTGCACAACCGTGGAGCGCAAGCATGCACTAATTGCTTAAAGTTATGGCCTGATTCACTCGTCCAAAGCACGTCTCCNACGGCGTCTGCGCCGACGGGTGCTGCTGCGGCAGCGTGGCCGCCCGCTGGTCGGGCTCCCTGCCGCCTGGGAGCAAGCCCACCGTCGGCGTCACGGCTCTGCCGCCGCTGCCTCCGGCGCTGCTGCCGCCGTTGTTGGCCTCCAAGTCCAGCGACACGTCGACAAAGGGGTCGTGCGTGGTGGATGTGAAGCCGCATGCGGCGCATGTCACGTCCGATCGCAGCACGCCCGCAAAGACGCGGTGCACAATGCACCGGCAGTCCGTATCGCCGGCCCTGCGCAGCACGCCAATCCCAATTAGTGCGGAGCCCATTGCACCGACCTCCCTCCTTGCACTCTCCCTCCTCTCCTTTTCCCTCACCTCCCTCCCCTTTCCCTCATTCTCACCGGCTGCCACTTTGGGACGAACGGGCGAGCGGCGACGTGAGGCCAGAGTTGGCGTGGATGCCGCCTATGGCGGAGATGAAGAACTCGTGCGCGTCCTGCTGCTCGTACCGCGCGAGGTTGTCCGCGTGCTGCCACCAGCTGCGTCACGGCCCGCGAGGACAGGCGGCGGCGTCACACCGCTGGGGCTGTGGTAATGAGGGGCAGCAGCCATGGCAAGCAGAGGATGTGGGAGGGAAGGGACGGGGGAGGTAGAGGGGGAGGAGGGTGGGAGGAGTGGTGTAGTGCTAGTGCCTAAACCCCAATGTTTTGGGAGGGGGGAGGAGGGAGGAAGGAGGGAGGACGAGGTGAGGTCGGAGGAGGGAGGCACCTGTGGAGGAAGTGGGAGGGGCTGTACGGCTCGCGGCTGCCGGAGAAGGCGGCCGCGAAGATGGTGTCCATGTCGCAGCCGAGGCAGAGGTGCCCGCCACGGTCGCCGGCGGCGGCGTCGCAGCAGATGCCGCGGTTGTGGCGGTCGGACAGGAAGTAGTTGCGGAGTGGGGGGGTGTGCAGCAGTGCCTGCAGCACCGAGTTCATGAAGCAGGTGTTGCCGAGGTTGTTGAGCCCCCGGAGGCCCGCCGGGAGGGTGCCCTCCCGGCCGCCACCGCTGCCCAGCCGCGTAGCCCCCGCGCTGCACTTCGCTCGCCAGCGTGTGCGTGAGGAAGGATGGAGAGGGGGAGGGAGAGGGGGAGGGAGAGGGAGAGTGAGAGCGGGGGAGGTGGAGGGGCAGGGGGAGGGGGTGGGGAAGAGAGCGGAGGGGGAGAGAGAGAGAGCGACCTGATCAGGCTGCGCTCGTCGGAGGATGGTGCCCAGGGCTGGAAGTCACGGCCCTCATAGCGGCTGCGCTTGCCTCCGCCACGAATGCCACCCCCCTTGCCCTCGCCCCATGGAGCGTGGCCATCACTGGCTTCCTTGTCCTGGGGACGTAGGGAAGCCGCAGCAATCTGGCAGAGCACAGCGCGATCGAAGTCCACATCGTACACCTGCCATGCCACGCTGCCGCACGCTGAGCAACCAGATGGGCTAAAGAAGAGGGACGAATGCCAGGAAGGTTGGAGGGGGGACGAGGGAGGGTGAAGGGTAGGAGGAGGGAGGCAGGAGGGAGGGGCGCCCAACCACCTGGTCCTGGCAGGCGCAGCAGAAGAGCTCGGCGCGGTCGACGTCGACGGCGAGGTCATGGCCAGAGGCTGCGGCAGCGTGCGCTGCGGCGTGGAGTGGCCCGCCGCCGCCGCCGCCGCCGTCCCAGCAGGAGATGGTGGCGCAGGTGAGGCAGGCATAGAGGCGGCCCGAGGCACGCCCACATGCGATGCAATGGGGGACCTCGCGCGGGCCTCGCCACAACGACGCCCTGCCAGTGGAGATGATGAGTCAGGAGGAGGTGAAGGTTGAAGAGAGAGAGAGAGAGAGAGAGAGAGAGAGAGAGAGAGAGAGAGAGAGAGAGAGAGAGAGAGAGAGAGAGAGAGAGAGAGAGAGAGAGAGAGAGAGAGAGAGAGAGAGAGAGAGAGAGAGAGAGAGAGAGAGAGAGAGAGAGAGAGAGAGAGAGAGAGAGAGAGAGAGAGAGAGAGAGAGAGAGAGAATCTTCCAGTAGAGGGCTGTGGCTGTGCTTGGCCAGCCCAGAAAGGGAATGAAAGAAGCTCGAAGGGCCCAGCAAAACGGTAGAGCACACACAGGAGACAAGGAGGGAAGGAGCAGAGGGAAGCAGGTCAGCATGACGGAGGCTCGCACGAAGTGTGCAACGGCACACAGCCCATGTTCTGCAAGACCCAGCTGGGCCCCGGCGCTGGAGGCTTGCTGAGCTGTAAAATGCCAGCGCCGCGCCGCACCTGCCAGCAGGCCCAGGCCGAAGGGCGCCGCGGAGGCACCGGAACGCCTTGGCGCCGCCGCGTGCGGCGCGGAAGGCGACCAGGTGCTGGCAGGCCCGGTATGCGAGCTCAGCGTCTGGCGGCGTTGGTGGCGTCGGCCCTCGCTGCCGCGGCGCCATCGCTCCACATTGGCGGAGGCGGTGCGGGCCGTGCAGCTGTGGCTGGCTGCTCCGGCTGCTGGGCAGCTGGGCAGGGCCTCCCGTGTGGCTTGGAGCTGTGGTCGTCTCAGGCAGGGAGGTTGGGTTTGGGTGGGGGGTTGGACAAGTGGAGATGATCGCCTCGCACCTTCCACTGAGAGGCAATGGCTGTAAATAAGAGATAGAGAGAGAGAGAGAGAGAGAGAGAGAGAGAGAGAGAGAGAGAGAGAGAGAGAGAGAGAGAGAGAGAGAGAGCGCGCGGGAGAGCGCGGGAGCGAGCGCGCGGGCGGGGGAGGGAGGGGGGTCACGCGGGGACTCGGGCTGTGCTTCTCGCGCTCCGGTTGGGGGTTCGAATCCCAACCCTGGCGCCAAAACCGCCGCTGCTCAATGTTGCTGCCGGTGTCAAGCAACGCTTGTATTGTGAGATGGAGTTGCTGAGTGGGAAAAGGGCTACTGAATAAAGCTCCGTATTTGCCTAGCCCTGTTGCTCCGCCGATGTAATTCTGAACCCCTTCTACAGTCATACCTCGTTATAGGCACCCACGGATAAGGGCACACTAGGGCAATCCCTCGATAGTGGCACCTTTTTGCGGGAAGCACTTTCTTCCCCAGGCAAAAGTGACTCGATAAGGGAACGTGCCGTTATGTACAGGCACAGTTTTTCGGGGCAAATTCCCCCACTAGAAGTTGCCTATATGAAAACAAATCAACATGTCTCTTATATTCTCTACAGGCCGGGGGGTAATGAACCGGGCGCGAGGGTTTGGGGCTTTACTGCTCGAAAAGCCAGCGCCGAGCGGCTCACTACCGTCTCCCCGACGGGCCCCACCAGTCTCCGTGTCTCCCAGACGGCCCCCACCCTTCTCCAAGCCACGGCGTCAGGAGGCCCTCGTTGAGACCGCTACTCGCCGCTAGCGCCGCTTCCAGGCGGTCGTCGTCGACGGCTTCGTCGCGGAACGAGCCTCGTCGGCCCACAGGAAACACAAGGCGCACGGGAGCTGCCTTCTCGTCGGCCTCGAAGCGAGGCGAGGCTTTTGGCGCCACCGCCTTCGCCTGCGCCTGCTGCCACCGCCGCCTGCGCTCGCGGCGCCTGCGGCAGCAAGCGGCAGCCGCGGCAAGCAGCAACCTCTAGTTGGAGGGGCCCTCCACTCGCTACTTATCCTTGTGGTAAGCTTCTCCTCCGACAGTCATGGCTTCGGATTCTTGGTTGCTCGCACTTGCTGCTGTGAGGGCACGGCCTGCGCATGCC